>JAGVSP010000147.1:0-159268 GCA_022494985.1 Micrasema minimum | reverse complement strand
ACATATGTAAAGAACATTGAAAGAGTCCAAAATAAATTTTTGCGCTTTATTAATTTTAAATTAAATATTCCCGTTGTAAACATAAATTATAACTTTTTGCATATACAAACATTAGAAAATAGAAGAATATTAAATGATTTGCTCTTTCTGTTAAAAGTATTGAAATCTATGTTTTATTGTTGTCAACTAACAAATTTAGTTAGTATACGAGTGCCTGGTCAAGTTACCCGTAGTAATGCACTATTTTACTGTAGCCAATCGTCGACCAATTACAGTGCAAACTCACCTATACGACGAATGCACGCACTGGCTAACAAACAAGTATACGAACAACAATACGGTAATGAATAGCTACCTACTGTGTAATCATTGTCAAAAATGTCTATGTAAAAGCCCTATGGGCGTAAAAACAATAAAATAAAATAAATAAACTATTTGTTATCTGTGTTGCCGATAGTAAAAAATATTTAATTTACAATTTATTAACTGATCAACCGGAAGTGGTGGGTGTCATAAATTTATCACATTTAGGGAATTCCATTCTGAATACCGCAGCTGATGTTCCATAGTGCATTGAATCGTTACACAAATTGCACTGTATCAACCTCTGATTGAACATATTTATGCAAAGTACTTTTTAAACCTGTAAATTGTATACGAGTATTATAATGCTGTGTAATTTTGTAATTGATGTGCAATAAAACTATGTATGTAATTATTATGATAATATGTAAATGATAGATATTGTCACATTGTAGAGTTACCTGTAATTAAATAAATCTTGATCATTTGCTACATGAAGGCAAGATGATCTGTCTTACGCTTAATGCCAAACCATGGCAATTAAACACATATAGATAAATATTTCTTCTGACCTCAACGCGCGGTCCACAGCACCACTAAGCGAACTGTGTTATACTATAAAAAGTGAATTATAAATCATGGGAAATATTATTCTCAAGTTGATAGAGTAGTCAAATCCAATTTGAAAGATGTAATAGAAGTCGGTACAAAATAATAATTATGTTTGCGTCCCTGACTAATTCTACTTCTGAATAAGAGCAATTTGCCCTGAGTCATTGGACGTTGTAAAATTAATGTCAGAGCTAATAATTTGATATGAAGTCCCCGCATATTTCAAATCGATACGATAAAAAATATACAATGTGTTGGCAAACAAAAGATAACACATCAAGAATGCGATGGCAAATACGATGTCATTGCTTAGGAACCTTTAACGCACATTACTTTTTCCTTTATTTGGATAAAAATATATACTATTAACAATTTTTAAATGCAATTAATTTTATTGATCAAGAGCGTGCGCTATCACGTGACCCGGAGGCAGACGCTTCTCAATATAATCGTAGTCCTCGATTTTCTCCCTGGAATTTACCACTAGAGCCACCCGTTTTAGATATTGACTAGAAGCGTGTTTGTGTCGTATTATTTGTAAAATTTATTCATCTTTTTTGACACATGAAATATAAAAAAATAAGACTGTGCAAACACGTTTTTTATTTATTTAGTTACAGGTAACTCTACAATGTGACAATATCTATCATTTTACATATTACCATAATAATTACATACACGGTTTTATTGCACATCAATTACAGAATTGCACAGCATTATAATACTCGTATACAATTTACAGGTTTAAAAAAGCTTTAAGTACTTTGCATAAATATGTTCAATCAGAGGTTATAAAAAGATTTCAAGTTCCTCTTGAATTCACTACATCTGTCATTAAATACATCAATATTTAAATGTTTTTCTATGTCATTGTACAGTCTTTTTTTTGTTGATATCTAAAATTTTTGAAAAAAATTATTGCTTTTTTCCAGGAATAAAATCAAGGACTACAATTGCATGGAGAATCGGCCGGGGTTGCGTGGCGGCGCATCCACTTAAGAAGTACTTACTGTTAATATTAAAACCCTACTTTCCTAGTACTAGCAATTTACCAAAAAAATCGCAGTCACTTTAGAACGTCTGCTTCGCAATTAGTGCATAGCCAACAGGAGAAAAACAACAAACCCACGTGTCTGACGTTTGTGCGCCGGACGTCAACAATAATAATAGTAGCCGGAGTCGGTGAGCGCACCACTCCACTCCACTGACGGAACAAAAGCGCGCCAACACAGCAACAACTGTCAGGCAAACGTCAGGCGGGCGCGACCTAGAAATGCGGCGTTCAAAGTCACTCGGATGCAGGGTTGCCACATGATTAAAAATAGGAGGGATGGTCGGTCTAAAAACAGGGCTGGTGGGTTAAAACAGGAATTATGGGTAATACAGAATATTATAGGTGTACAAATGTCGAAATTAGAGCAGAGTGCAAAGGCTGAGATAAGCATTATCGACAAATTTAAGAAAGGGCTTTTACGATGGTTTAGTCATGTGGAGCGAATGAGTGATGAAAGAACGGCCAAAAGAAGTTTAAATGCAAGTGTGCCTGGATGTAGAAGCCGCGGAAGGCCGAGAAAGACATGGCTTGACCAAGTACGTCAAGTACTTGAAAGTGGTTAGGTGAAAAGTCGGAATAATCGGCGTATGTGCATGAGAAGATGTATGAATGTAAAGGAAGTCTGTCAGGACAGAGTGGTATGGCGTTATATCCTCTCTGCCTACCCCTACGGGGAAATGGCGTGATGGTTAGTTAGCTAGTTAGTTATAATACAGAGAAGGATTGATGAGTCTAAAAAGTAGGATGGGTCTTAAAAGGACGATGGGTCCAAAAAAGAGGATGGGAGTTAAAAATATGACTGATGGGTCTAAAAGGATGGGTTTAAAAAAATGATAGGTCTAAACTAATCACGAGGACTTACTAAACGGTTTAAAAGGAAATTATGAGTCTTAATAGAATGACTGGTGAAAGATGATGAATTTTTGGAAATCTCTTAAATCAACTATATCCAAATTCAACTGGTGAAATTCCGTCGTTAAAAATGGATACAAAGTTTTCCATGAAGTTATTTATTTTTGAACAAATACACAATATTTGAGATGTTTGGTATTATATTGAACTGTTTAATTTATGTATTTTTTTAAGATTTGTAATGTTTTAATGATAAACCTTCGCATATATATGTGACACGATAAAAGCACTGAAAGTAAAATTACGATTATAATAAAACGGAAAACGTTTTTATTATTTAGAAGCATATGGAAGCACTGATAAAAATTTCAATGTATCGTATCCAGAATATTCTAGACTTAAAAACTAAAGCTATACATTAGATAATAGAGGACAGAAAATTTTATAGAAGAGAAGGATATTTTTTTCCTTTAATTAGGATACCTTGTGGCAACCCTGGCCGAAGGGGGGCGAATGGATATACAGAAATAGCGCAGACGGCAACACGTGTGGAGAGGAAACAGAAGAAATATGGAGAATTGGTGATGATATATTCAGTTTAAATGAGGGAGCGTCGGATTTCCGACGCTGAGTCTCAAGTTAAAATTAATGCGTCTCACCCCAACAAAGAAATCAGCTTCCAACGAATTGGGAAAGAACGATTACTGTACCTCTGACTGATTTTTACGTCATGAATATGGTGTAACAAAACTCGTAGTACAACCCGAAAACTGGTGAATCTACATCGTATTTGGAGACGATTGTGTTATATGACTTATCAATCTAAGCTTGAAATTTTTTTTTTTTTTTTTCTAAAAGTTTTCACAAGTATGCCAGATTAAGTAAAATTGCACAAATTCTTATAAAAACGCGTTTTTAAATTTTTTTTTCTTTATGGATAGTATTAATTTGACTAAATACATGATATTTGATAACAATTTCCAAAATAATTCGAAAAAAAGGGTCTACTTCGTACTCAATTTTCTCAAAAACTAAGGGTCAAATCAAAAAAATTTACTCTTCAAAATCGACTCCAAATATTACGTAGATTCACTGGTTTCCCGCTTGTACATCGAGTTTTGTTGCACCCTGTATTGATGAGCTTGTAACGCAAAATTTTCCGTGAACGCAGAAAAATAAAGCGAAAAATCACAATACCACCGGTGCGATTCGTTTGTAAATCGGATAAATAATAAGTGAGATAATAGTCACCAAACGCACGTAAAATCCAAACTATAAATTATCGTATCTATAAGTGGTTTTCTGATTCATACATTTTCATAGTTATTATACAACAATACTTTCATTATGATAGTGCTAATAGCAAGAATAGCGATATTATATTGGCATCAATTTGAAATATGAATTTCGTAAATAAATTTATTTAAGCGAAACGTCGAAATTACGAGTGTATCCGTCAACATTGAGAATGTTTATCAAAATCTAGCTTCGGATAGCGCGTTTGGTTGGAGTTGTTTATCAAATGAAAAGTGCTGTTTCGTCAGTTTATCTTCCAGAAGTTTCCAGAAACTCCGCGATATATATTTAGGATATTAAGTTCCTAAACTAACAACATCTTCAAAGTTCTGGATAGATGGAAGCGATATCCCAGTCGAATAAGCGAGTTGAATAATTTTTTTTATCGATGAGTGCCGTACGCCTTATGTATGGTAGTGAAGCGTGGTGTTGGAAAAAGAAGGATGAAAGTAGACCGAATGCTGTTAAAAAGCGATCTCTTAGGCGAATGTGTGGTAAGACTATGTATGATAGGTGTACAAATGTCGAAATTAGAGCAGAGTGCAAGGCTGAGATAAGTGTTATCGACAAAATTAAGAAAGGGCTTTACGATGGTTTGGTCATGTGGAGCGAAAGAGTGATGAAAGAACGGCTAAAAGAAGTTTAAATGCTAGTGTGCCTGGATGTAGAAGCCGCGGAAGGCCGAGAAAGACATGGCATGATCAAGTACCCCAAGTACTTGAAAGTGGTCATGTGAAAAGTCGGAATAATCGGCGTATGTGCATGAGAATATGTATGAATGTAGAGGATGCAAAAGAAGTCTGTCAGGACAGAGTGGTATGGCGTTCTATCCTCTCTGCCTACCCCTACGGGGAAATGGCGTGATGGTTAGTAAGTTAGTAAGTTAGATAAATGCCGTAATAATCAAACGCAAACACGACATTTTATCAATCTACTAAGCTTAATTGACCCGATGAACAAAATGGATGTAATAATATAGCAGACTATGACGCCATTAGTGGTGTGGAGTAATGATAGAATGCCAAACCACTCTGTCCTGGCACACTTCCCTTTCTTCTTCTACATTAATACATCTTCTCATGCACGCACGCCGATCATTCCAACTTTATACACGGACACTTTCACGTACTAGCTGTACTTAATCATGCCATGTCTTCCTCGGCCTTTCTTGTCTTCTACACCCAAGCACACTGACATCATATTTATTTTAGCCGTTCTTTCGTGATTTTTGTGATTTATTTATTTGCTAATTTTTACTACCATTAATTAGATTATTTAATCAATCGATTGATTATCTAAATTTTGAAAAATAATCCAGGTTACACTGCATTTGGTGTTCCAATACCCCCTACGCACCATTAGGTGCGGATAAGGGAAAGTAGTAGTAGTAATAGTAATTTTTTTAAATCAAACATCTGGGTTTTTCACGTTGACAACATATAAAAAGGACTAAGGGTTTGAATAAGGTTAGGTTAGGTTAGGTTAGGTTAGATTAGGGTTTCTCGAGAAAATATACAGTATTTTGAATTAAGAATGAAGTCGTGGGATGATGCATATGACAGTCGATTTGAGAAGAAAAGAAAAATGGAATGAAGAAAAATGAATACCTATCCGATGCAGAAAATTCAATAAATAACATAGAAAACAGATATATATATAAAGGATAATCACAATACATACGTCAGAACTCGCCAATAATGTTGGTACATCAAGGTGGAAAATGTTATACAAATAAGTAATTAGGAATTCCTAATCGACTAGAAAAAGATATCGACAATAACGAATAAATAACGAGTTGACACCGAATGGTTCATCATGACTAAGAATTATTTATCAAAAATTTGCGTACATACTTTATTCGTACTGAATTACCACTATCATGTTTTATCCGCATTTATTGTCAATAAGTTCGGAGTTCCTAATAATAGTGGGACTTAGATAAAGGGAGTTTTAGACTCAAAGTAAATGACGCTATTACTGGGCCACCGCTCGACTAGAAATAATAATATAAGAAATAGAGTAAAAAAAAGTGTTACGGTAAAATTTCTAATCGAACTTAGGTCCTCGAATTACATACATAAAATTGATTGCAAAGGACAAAATATAATTTTTAATGTTAAATTACTAAATTTTATCAAAGCATCAAAATACATTTGTAACTTTAAGTCTATTCTCGAAAAAACAATAGACGAACATTAAGAAAATCATCCCGCGAACAATGAAAGCACGCAATGATTGCTCCCGCTCTTCAAAAAAGGGGTAAAGACGGGGAGTACTGGCAACAAAACCATAATAAATATTAACGACCTTTTTAAGGCACAGAAAACAAGGGCTGTGCAGCCTGAGTTCAGAAAAAAACAGTTAATTAAAGCATTAGAAACTTTGGTTCTTTGGGAGTTAAAATAATACAATACTGGCAATGATAATAATGAAGGAGTCAAGTAGGGTTGTAAAATTAAACAAAATCATTTCGATCTTGTATTGCATCTAAGACCATGGCTACCCGACACCGAGAGAGAATTCACGACGCTGACTGACTTTGCAAATTTGAGTTTTTAATCGGAGTTGGAAATTCTTAGGGTACTTACAACCCTGCAGAATACAGAATATTATACAGTTTCATCAATCAATCCCACTTCTGATGGGTAACACAAACGCCATCCATTACAGGAGACGTCGCCGTGGGGAATGTTCCCTTTCGCCTTTCGGGGCATTGAATCGGGCCCTGTGGAACGCCGTTATAAATGGCCCCGTACAAATCATCTGAATACCTGATTTATCATTTAAAAACCTGTCGAGAATCCTCAGATTTCATGCTAGAATGTTTAACTGTCTTTATAAATTTATTTATTTCTTTATTTATATTTACGGAAAAATCCATTTTAAATGCAAAGATAAGCATAATAGGGAAACACAAGCAAGATAGCAAATTGGCAGTTCATAATGAAGTTCTGGTACCAACCCTTATGTATGGTAGTGAAGCGTGGTGTTGGAAAAAGAAGGATGAAAGTAGATTGAATGTAGTGAAATGCGATCTCTCAGGCGAATGTGTGGTAAAGCTATGTATGATAGGTGTACAAATGTCGAAATTAGAGCAGAGTCCAAGGCTGAGATAAGCATTATCGACAAAATTAAGAAAGGTCTTTTACGATGGTTCGGTCATGTAGAGCGATGGATGATGAAAGAACGGCTAAAAAAATATATGATGCGACTGTGCCTGGATGTAGAAATCGAGGAAAGCCGAGTAAGACATGGCATGATCAAGTAAAACAAGTTCTTGAAGTGGGATGTGTAAGAAGTCGGAATAATCGACGTGCGTGGCATGAGAAGATGTATGAATGTGGAGGAAGCAAGAGAAGTGTGCCAGGAGTGGTGTGGCGTTCTATCCTCTCTATCCTCTCTGCCTACCCCTTCGGGGTAATGGCGTGATGGTTAGTTAGTTAGTTAAAGCAGTAAATAAAGTGACAGAACATTAAATTGGTGAAGCTAAGACAGTTGAATAAAATGTGGACACACTTAGACAGGATCGGGTCTATATATTCAGTGGTAGGTACTGGATAATACTGCGCAACAGTATTCTGCCCGGCGCGCGGCGCGCGGCGGTGACAGTAGACGGCATTTTTATAGGAAGGGAGAAATAGCTTAGAATATTCTGGATACGGTACATCGAATTTTCAAGTAGTTTCCCCGCTAATCCAGGGCCTTTCATGTAGTACCCTTTTTCATAGAGGAAACATCTACGAGATGCTTCTACACAATTCTAACATTTTCTGGGCCTTATTACAGTATTTTACGTAAATTGTATGTATTTTACGACAATTATTTAACTGTCCGAAGATTTTGAATCAACTACGTCATGAATGTATTTTCTTTATTATTGTGTTTGTTGCACTGAAAGCAGGACAAAAGTTCTACGATAATCAAACGATAATATTGTGATGTTTATAGAAAGTGAAATGATTAGATTTACAGATGGCGGCATAGTAATTTGACAGAGATACGCAAGCAGTAACATGTAATAATGAAATAATAGTAACTAATTTTAGAATTAATGTAGAATTACAAAAATATAAATTCAAATCAGAACAAAGGTAATATGCTAATTCTACTACTTTCCCGTATCCGCACCCAATGGTGCATAGGGCACTGCATCGGTACACCAAATGTTAATCATTTTACAAAGTTAATATTGTGATTTCATTAAATTACACAATCCAATATTACATTTTCCTTTATATCTGAAAGTATGCTGCATTTTTGTTTCGTTGTTTGACCCTGATTATTACTGTCCCGGTAATGTGTTCCTTGCCCTACAATTGCATTCATTTTAAAATTACAAGTAACCTAGTTTTAATCGCGACATGTAAATCAATTTATAAAAAATCACAGAAAAAGTATTAAATGAACGCGTTCACAAGGTAAAATTATAATTTTGATTAAACTGTTTGCAGTTTCGCAGCTATTGGTACAGACATGTGCGCATACTTAAAACAAATTATATTCTCGATATGAGATGCAAATATGTTTCAGTGAGTTGATTGCCAACATTACCTAACTGAGAACTTCTACAAATTACCAACGTAATAACTTAGGAATCTCATTAACAAAGGAAGACGCAGTAGACGGTAATCCCTCAGTAATTTCTAAAACGCTCGTATGATAAATATGAATTCAAGAAGCATCTAGCGCTGTGAAGTTTTTTGTGTACGGAACATAATAAAAACACAATGTGGCCTTTTGGATAGAAATTCCTCAGGTGTCTTGAGGGACAGAGGTGATTTAGGGTCTCAGGTAAACGGTGATTCGTCAAAACCCTAAAAGGACGAATGGTTCACTTGACGCAAGAATAATAACAACAAGAATGGGAACTAATTCATTCAAACTGATCAACAACCGTAGATTTTCGATCCGTCGAAGAAGGGCATCTAAAAATTAAAGCGTGTGATTTATTTGATTTTTTTATTTTATTTTCAAAAGAAAAATTTTTGTTTACAAAGAAAAACAATAAAAACGAATATACATTTAAAAAAAAAACAAAAATCCCACCAAGGCATAGCCTGTTTGTGGGTATACTGTGAAAGTCAAACAGCGTGCACGTGGCAAAAGAGAAAAATAAAGTCATGTAAAAATAAAATAACAGATATGTAAACAAGATAGTTAAAAAAAAAGAATACATTTATTATGAACTGCTTTATTTAAATTTACAATTAAAACATACCAGTCATTTTTGTAGTTGGAAGAAATAATGAATGTTTGATTATTATAAACGATTAAAATACAATACAGACATAATATGGCCATGATATAAATAAGCGTAGGTATAGAGATTAAGATTGAAACTGATAATCATAGAATCAACCTAAGCTATGGCTTGAATAATATTAGGTTTATTTTACGCATTGAATTATAATTTAAATTGCGAGCGTACAAAGTGGCTTTGACTCATTTTACGTTATCGATTAAGACTTTTAGCTTAAGGCTTGCAAATAGCTCAAAACGCGAAAAATGTTAATTATTTTAATCTCTGCGACACTTCTCATGCTGTTTGACTGTAACAGGTTTAGTTTATAAATAATTCATTTAAAACTATTTGACTCTCCTCGACAGGACGACGATGAAAAGGTCTAGCCAAATACGTTTAGTAAAATACCTAATTAAATTATAATATGGACATGAAAATTTGTTAAAATCCTACGATCGTTGACCTAAAAAAAGTCTTGCGGTGAACACTAAAGTTTCATAAACAAACACGATTAGACTGAAACGAAACATCGGCGAATGTGTTTATGATCTAAAGATAGTGAGCTTTGTAAATATAAACACAACAATGTGTTAAACTTAAGTATACATTAGGTTTAATCGTGTACTATACATCTTATCAACAGTGCAAACAAGATTAAAAACTTACACGGACCATGATATGTGTAACAACCGATATGTTTGGATAGACAACAAAGGCAATATCAGATTAGAAAAGGGAAAAATAAACCGTTTGATGGCTCTCTTATTGGATAATTTCCAGAATAACAAATTCGCCTGATATAGACCAGTACAAGACTTACAGCTCTAACGAGCAAACAGATTATAAGACTTTCCACGTGTTTTTGGCATAGATATACCTCTTATTTTGGTATTTGCTCAAGATAGTTGAAAACCACCACTTCATAGATTATTAAAGGAGCGAAACTATCCATTATATTTCAAAATATAAGTCCGGGTAATCCCAAAACACAAAGCAAATAAAATCAACAACGACCGTGAAAATCTACGCGCACATATTTAACAAAATCCAAAATCAAACGCGTCCCTACAAGTACCCAAATCTTAACCACAACTTTAACATGTCTGCTTTGGAACGGAAGTATGAGGGACAAGAACGAAAAGCGGACGCAAATAAACTCCGACATCAGAAGTTCGCAACAACTGGCTGAACTAAGATCAATGGATAAGTTGAGTGGGAGAGACAGGTCTGAGTCTGGGTAACTTCGGATGTATTGTGGGCCTGGACGGGACCTTACACACTGCGACCGCCTAGTGCCCACAGGAACACCCCTATTTAGGGTAAATGGAACAGTATTTAGGATTTTATGTATCATCTTGATTGAAAATGTCGTACGCAACATTTTTGAGTTTAAAGGGCAAAGGGCAAACAAAAAAGCATGTTTTATCCTATACTTATTGCGATGTATTGGATATGGGGCTTTAAGTAATACACGGCTGTGACAATATGACGGGTTTAATATTATACAGGTTTAACTGTCTACGCTCCTCAGAGCTCTAACTGGGTATGACGGGCACACAGCAGACATAATACAAACACACACGTTCGTACATCTTCTGTCACCCTCACACACATCTCTTTCACACACATATCTCACAGTTATGACATGTGACAAGTTAGCGGCCCCGCACAATATGTGAACTGAGAAAAAAATCCCTGTTTATTTATTTTTATTTATTTATCTATTTATTGGAAATCAACAGCCATGAACAAAAATACTATAAATATACAATATAAAGAGCTGATAATGAGGCCAATTACAGATTTCACATTTTATACAACAATGTATAATATATATAACAACAAGAAAGAGTGAAAATACTATTAAGCACAAAATAAAATGTGTTTGCGTGATGTGTTTGTGTGGCATGTGGTGTGTGGTGTGTGGCTGTTAAAAAAAGGATTGCGGTAAAATTTTCTACAAATTATTTTTTAGTCGCCTGATAAATTCGCAGCGTCCTAATAATCAGCGCCCTCATTAATAAGATTCCTAATAATAATTCCTAATACTAATAATAATAATTACTCAGTGATCTGATAATATCTTTCGACGTCCTGATAAGAGTATCGTAACGCCGAATAATTCATCAGACAACTAAGAATAATTTATCGAAAATTTTGAGTTCTTTATTAGGAATATTACTGCAGTCTTTTTTTTAACAGCAAGATAACCAAATTTTTCGTAATTCTTATAAAACATTAATAATTACTAATGTTTTTTTTAGAAAATTCTTGTTAACTTGTCGTGACGAAAAAGTAGATTTTTTTGTGGTTATTAATTATACAATAAAAAAAAAACTGGCTAGCAGTTCCCTAGAAATTGATGTGCCCTTTAATTATTGCTAATTGTTTTTATTTTGCAACCACATTTAGTTTCCTGAAAATGAAAAAAAAAGGAAAAAAATAAGGGCTCACCGTTATTTTTTTAAGCATTAAATTTATTAATTTTTTAAAAATCTGTCTACATGTATTTTCCCATGAAGTAGTTTGAAGTGAACTATGAAGTAGTGTCTGTAAATGAGCACGGAATATTAATTTTGAAATAGAAAGTTTGAATTCAAATAAAAATGATAATGAAAAACCATATTTATTACATATTGGCACCATCGAGATTCGAACCTCATACGTGGTAACGAATAATGTGACTACAATAATCATAAAATAATAAATAAAAAAAAAAAATATATATTTGTCAAACTAATTCGGAGCTAGTTTTCCATCTTCAAATATATTTTTTTAAACTATCATAATATATGTAAGATGTTTGAAGTGGTCAACATTCGTGTTATTTTCCTCGCAAATAATAATCGAATCCTATCCTGTTTTTAAAATGAAAAAAATGTAAGTTAAAATGGTTTTCGCCTGGAGTAAGGCAAGAAGTTGAGTAACGAAATATCAGCTAATGCCACACACGAAGAGAGACGACAAATTTAATGGCGCCACTTTTCCGAGAGTCTTACAATCAGTCTAAAAGTTTTATAGTTGCCAGATGCTCTTCATAAATAATAAATACATATTTCTTCCTTTCTCTTAATCTGCACTTTTATAACGCCTGCATCACACCTGTTCTCCTCTAAGGCTGCAAATCATGCCACCTAACCAGGGCCCAGAATAGCAGACTTCTTAATTTTGAGAATAGGTGTCTTAGAAGAATATTAGGTGTGCGGTGATTTGACTTTGTAAGGAACACAGAGGTGAAGCAAGGACGCAGCAACCATGGGTGTCTACTGTCGTCTGGCGAAGGCGTTTCGGCTGGCTAGGTCACATACTACGTAAGCCTCCCGAGAGCCTTAACCATGCTTGCCTATTTTACAAGGCATCAGGTTCTTGACGTTCTGGGCGTCCTGGGTTGA
Organism: Micrasema minimum; assembly: GCA_022494985.1. Classification (NCBI taxonomy): domain Eukaryota; kingdom Metazoa; phylum Arthropoda; class Insecta; order Trichoptera; family Brachycentridae; genus Micrasema; species Micrasema minimum. The sequence goes on along the minus strand of JAGVSP010000147.1, from coordinate 146,517 downwards.
CAATTCGCCGGCAGTTTGCGTCAGAGCTGCGTGACGTGACTTGACTTGGGAGGATGGACGGAAGCTGGAGGCCGATCGCTTGGCCTGCGCTTCGATTCTGTAAGTGTTTTTAAATTACTGCGCATACGATTTTGTACTGAATTCGTATGCGCAGAAGTGTCTAAAACCTTAGAGAATCGCACACGCTGGAGGCAGTAAATATAAATATAACCACACGATTTCTATAAAATAAATAATTACTGGAGAATTGAATGATAGGTTATAAGCCCTGTAAACGCCCAAATATCTTTATTAATTTCAAATTTTATCTCCGATTCCTGTCGAGATATCAATAATGATATTAGTCCATACATCATGTTCTAATATGTTTCTGATACCTTCTGATATCTTCTGCTATCTTCGACTACCCTCGGCTATTTCCGTTGGAATATTATTAGCCCTACCCCCCATCCCCCAGAACCCGCGGAGAAGCTCGTTACGACTAACCACCCGACCAAAGTGCTATGTGTAGTATATTTGTTATATAACTATTACAACACATCAAGTAACTTCTGGAAACTTCCATAAACCAAAAACACTACCAAGTACGTAGGTACCTTAATATGTCGAAGTTTACATTTTGGTACATGAAAATTTTAGGTCTAGTTGCGTTAGACTTATCGAATTATAAATGTCAAAATTACGGTAGGGTTCATAATAATTATTATAAAATATACCAATTCTTCATCAACATCATTATCACCATCACAACATATCCGTTCTCTATGTGGAGCATATGGATTCGAAAAACCGCCTCCAAGCCAAGCGATCGGCCGACAGTTCCTACTTCTACTACTTTCCCTTATCCGCACCCAATGGTGCATACGGCACTGCATCAGTACACCAAGTCCAGTGTATATTTAGAAGGTCAGTCTAACGCTTCAAATCTTAGGTATCTATCACACATGAAATATAAATATGAAAATCACATATAGATAAATATTTCATATTGACCCCCTACGGAATCGAACCCGCGACCTCATGCACGTTAGCCGAATGCGCTACCACTATGCTAAAGACGGCCTTGTCAGGTCCACGTCAATATATAAATATATAGATGATATTTTTCTGGGTTATTGTGCCGTATTTTTTAGCTTTATTTTGTTGGAGTGTCCACACACTGGGCAAAACTTCAAACAGAAATGCTTTGATTAGTAGGGTCTCCAGGAACTTATAACAAAAGCTCTCACTACCACTTTACGCTAGAACCGTATCCCCTTTAAAGGTATTGCTTGATTTAAAAATAAAAACAATTTATATCCATGATACATAGTTAATTTAAATATAAAAACAATGTACACAATGGGGTTTCTGAAGCCAACACAAGACAAGAGTCCTTTTGACTTTGATAAAATATGCATACATGACACGACATACTCACGAACAACTTGTCTTAACAGTACAATGAAAGAATCGAAAACAGTAGGAAAGGTAAAGAAGGACCTGTGTTCAAAGGAGAGCAAACAAGTCTTTAACAAAATAAACAAAAAAAAACATTTAAAAAGTAAAGTAAGCCAGGCCCCTAAAGGAGGGCTACGTTTTTGTATAACTAAGTTGAGTGAGAAGGAGATATTCTGTATTGTGTATACGATGTTCGTCAGAGCAGAAACTGCGTAAAATATTACGGGGCGAAGAAGGGTTTCTGAACCCTCAACTGGTGTACAGGCATAAAAAATGAGACTAAATGACACCAGGCATAAAAAAAAAACTAATTACAATCATCTATATAATATAGAGATAAACTTAACGTTGGAAAAGTGTAAAGAAAAGTCACTATATCTCAATTTTATGTTACTTTTAACTATCTGTAAACATCGTAACTACAGTAGGAATGCACTAGTGGAAGAAAGATGTTCGAACCTTATGATTTTGAACTGATGTTTGCTATCATAGAACCACGATTACATTTTTTAAAACATGATGACCATTTTTAACAAAAAATATTTGACAAAAAAAAATTACTTGTACTTTTAAAATGTCTGAAATAATTAGCAATGATTTTCTCAATATTCATTTTATTATAAAAAAAATCAAACTAATAGGGCACTGCATTTGTACACCAAGTGCAGTAAATTTACATGAGGTAATATTATCAATCTTACACTTCAGCGCCAGTCCAAGGTATCACATAAGAAATATTTTATCCTTACACACAAAATAAATGTTGAAAAATCAGTAAATTACATATTGTGAAATGGCTAAAGCTAAAAGAACGTTGTAAAAAAGGAAAAACTGTCTTCTCTTACTACCCTGGGACTCCCTTATGTGATAATTTCCATTTTGATAAACATGAAACGGTAAAATTATGACCTCAGGTTAGCGATTGCGTCTGATACCAAGTTCGAGATAAACACTTACAACCTTTTCTGTACATGACCAACACCAAGTTTATTATTTTCTGCATAGTAAGTCGTGACCCGCAACCGTTTTCCACACAGTTGTAGTCCTAGAATTTTTACTTTTATGTGAAAAACCAAATTATAACAAATGTCGGATATCGAGCCCAAAAAACAGCCGCGGGTGAGGGTGGGCGCTTTCCCCAAAAAAATATAAGTTATTTTAAATTGTACGTTTTTCTCTGTCAGACCGTTGTTGGCACACCAGTCAAGGGTTAAGTACTCTCGGAGTTAGTGAGCTCTTGAAAAAATATACGCATTTCTGGTTGAGTGACTTAGCTGCAAGATTCGCCTCTTTCGCGAATGTTTTCTACGTATTTCCAGCACAAAGGCACACCTACTGATTTCACAGCCCAACGACCGCAGGTTTCCGTAGTACGTTCCCTTTGTAATAGTTTGGGGTACTGAATTAATACCAGAACGACAGCGAATTGGAGAACAAGAATTTACAACGAATTTATTTTATTTTGCCTCAACTGTGACTGGCCAGGTTGACCGAAGTAAGAGTTGAAGGTCACTTTATACGACGCTACTCGTACTTCGGTCAACTTTCCAAAGTACTTCGGCGAGGAACTTCGCAAGTGTAGAGTTCGCATCACAGATTTAGAATTGTAAGGTCTCAAGTTGCATTTTAAGTGCACTATTCGATGAATAATTAGAGAAGTCAAATTTGACTTTTTTTAAAGTTATTTTCTTTATGACATTGAAATGCGGAAAAAATATTTATTCAACAGTTGGTGTTTGTACTAAGAATTATTTTTAGGCAAGGGCCTATGGTGAAAATAATGTTTGTGATAAAAATTTGTTAAAGAAAGTTAGATATCATATAAAAATTGAGGTGTTTACAGAATATCAAATATTGCTTCTCCTAAGGTTTTTGATGTTTGTAAGGTTGTTTGTTAAAATTTATTTGGGGGTATTTTTTTAAATAAAAATGTTTTTGAGTTTTTACGATATACAGAAATATTTCGCGGAGTGGGATCTACTCCGCTACTTTACCACTACGCCACAATTAGGTTCGTTCACTAAGTAGTTTAACTAAATAGGAGACAAAACAACAGTGAAAATTGGAAACAAACTCAATACAATATATTGATGTTTTGAATCATTAATGAAAATTATTTAAATAACATTGCGGGAAAGGCAACATGACATTCTCAAGAGCAAGACTGGTATTTTGTGGCGATTTTAATATATAATGATAATCTGTTTTGCTTTTTGCGAATTTTATATCCAAACCACAACATTGGTCGGTGGCAGGAAAACGCAAAAACAGACCCAAAGCGTCGAGTCATTACAATTGTCACAAAAAATAATAAATACTATGACAAACGAGGAAGTGGGGATTCGATTGGAGACAAAAAACGAGGGAAAACGAGAACAAAAAATTACGATAATTACCTTTGGATGGCCATTCGTGGAGGTGCGACCTTCTAGAATCGTTTTATCAGGGTTGTGAAATAAAAAAAAACAACTATTATCCCAACAGAGACAGAGGTGGAGGTAAAAACGAGTGTGGATTATCAGGGCGTTTCCAGGATACAGCATGGATATAATCCGTTAATTATTAACAAATAGGGAGCAGAGTACCTACTGTAAAGTGTTTTTATGAGAGTGTTTTGATCTTTCCTACTGTTCTTACACATATATTAATAGGACTCACTAGATTAGGTGCTTAATTTTGGAGTTCACCTTATCAACTCCATCCCGATTTGGCAATCCTATTTATGAGCAGTTTAATTTTTACGTTTCGACATGGATCGTGGATCCTACACTTTTCACTCCTCGCACTAGGACATTAATTCTCATTGGATCACAAGTATTGGAGTTTATTTTATCGATTCCGCCCCAAGAATCACAAAATTACAAGAGTTATAGGTAATAATAATTAGAGTTCATTATACTGTCTTTTCCTCCGATTGGGCAAACCTGCTTTTAAAAGAGCAATTTAAATACTACATTTAGAAATCTGTAGATCCTACTTCTCACTCCTCACACACTTTCTGCTGGGTTTCTACTAGGTAACAATTACACATATTTGGAGTCCATTTCACCAACTCCGTCTCTTTCTCTGCTTTTAAAAGAGCAATTTAAATACTAGAAATCTGTAGATTCTATTCCTCACTTTCTGCTGGGTTTCTACTAGGTAACAATTACACATATTTGGAGTCCATTTCACCAAAAATAGCAATTTAAATACTACATTTAGAAATCTGTAGATCATATTTCTCACTTTCTGCTGGGTTTCGACTAGGTAAAAATTACACATATTTGGAGTCCATTTCACCAACTCCGTCTCTTTCTCTGCTTTTAAAAGAGCAATTTAAATACTACATTTAGAAATCTGTAGATCCTATTTCTCACTTTCTGCTGGGTTTCGACTAGGTAACAATTACACATATTCGGAGTCCATTTCACCGACTCTGTCTCGTTCTCACAATGGGCAACCCTGTTTCTGAGCAGATTAATTGCTACGTTTAGAGTCCCGTGACAAAAGCCAAGCTCTGAGATCAATGGACCGGGAAACGTGACAACTAGACTATCTGGGGATTAGGACGGCAATCACGACGGAGCCATCAGCAGCATTACTACCGAGGACTTAACTACACTGTCAATAGATTAGAACAAGCCGAACTATAGTTGTTCTTGCCGGCCTTAACATCCAAGCTGAAATATTTAGTCAAGGTTAATAGGTAATCCTTATATAATTTAACAGAATTTTGGCATAATTTATTTCATTCACTATAAAGCCATAAGTTATCATATCATATCGCTCATTGAATAGTGGCACAATTTCATAAATGATATTTAAGGTAGAGGCATTTTAAATTTAAAATTTCGTTGGTGTCAAAAATTAGACTTTTTAGTGTCTTTAATGCATGATACAATATGGCATGAGAAAAATCATCTTCATTATTGCGTTGTGCTACTATGTTGTGTAGGTACCGATATTTATATAATGATATTTTTTTCGTTTTATGCAAACTAAAAAAAAAAATCTATTGCCTGGTTCGGAAAACTATGCATAAAAATCCATATAATTTATTATCGTCAATAAACCATTCTTAATTCGCAACATTTTTATAATTGGACGGTATTTAATCAGTATTAGTATGGACTGGTACTGAAGCGTAACACTGATCATTTTACCTTCGTGTAATAAAATGATCAATACAGACTCCGCTCGGTGAACCGATGCAGTGCCCTATGCACCACTGGGTGCGGATAAGGGAAAGTAGTACCTAGTAGTATTTATTATTTTGTTTTTCACGAAAAAAAGCTGCATAAAAGCGAAAATGAGACTAGATCACAGTGCGAGGGTTAGATATCCAACGTATTTAGTTAAGTTCGTTTGTTACGAAAGCCAGGTGTGTTAGGACCTCTAAAGTGCACTCAAGCATGACCTAACACACGACGCATAGGCAGCCGTCTATTCTGTGACGAACGATAAATTAAGGATAACGATTCATATCGTAAAATCCAGGAAAGCTGTTAAAACTCCACGCGAATTGCGAATGGTCTCGTAACCGAACGAGCGCGTAATTCCACGGAATCGTAAAAGGAGGACTGAAGGGACGCGAACATTTATTTTTTTTTTTTTTTTTTTCGGACAAAATTATATGATGGAGTTTCCTAAATCTCAATACAGGTATGTAACATACTTTTTAGAGTAAAAAATATCATAGATATCTTGCTTTAAATTTTTATGAATGTAAAATTAAAATGTTAACCGCAGTTACAAAAATAAATAATGAACTTAAAAAAGTATCAGAGTGGTTGAAAGTAAATAAACTTAAACTGAATGTGGGAAAAACGAAATATATGATAATTGGGAATAAAAAAGATACTCAAAATATACATAAAGTAGAATTAGATGGAGAAATCCTTGAAAACTTTGAAAGTATAAAATATTTGGGGTACAGATTGATTCTAAATTATCTTTTACAAAAAATGCAGATTACAAAATAAAAAATGTGGCAAAAAAAGTTTCTTTATTAGGAAGAATTAGAAATAAACTAGATCAAAAAACATCACTTCTAAAATACAAGAGTATAATTCTCCCACACATAGACTACTGCTCATCTATATTATACCTTAGTAATGAAGGAGGGCTAAAAAAAATTCAAATTCTGCAAAACAAAGCAATGCGAATCATATTGAAGTGCAGTAGAAGAACAAACATTAAAAAAATGATTAAACTCTTGAATATTATGTCAGTAGACCAAAGAGTTAAATATACTGTTGCTAATGAAATTAACAAAGGGATGTTAAAGGGATAATGCCAAGATATTTGCAAAACAAATTAAAAAAATTAAAAAAAGCCTTTTTTCATAAATATGCAACAAGAGGTTCAAAAAATATAAGATTAGAAAAGAAAAGAAAAACTATGTCACAGAATTGTCTCATGTGCAAGGGCATTAAAATGTATAAGGAGATACCAGAAGAAATAAAAAATGAACAAAATTTAAAGTTATTTAGGGATAAGTGTAAAAAATATATGTGTGAGAAATATTAGTGTAGATAAGAATAGTAAGGAAAAAATAGCATGATTCGTTAGCGCATCACTAGCAGTCTTATTCCACCAAGTTACCATGCATATTTCATTTGTTCGCATTGAAGAATAAATATGCAATGGTAATTCCTGTTAAAACACTGTTCAGGTCTGTATCCCTTTAGCGGGATGTACGTACAAATTATTAGTGTAATGGTATAGCCGAATACCCAGCGGCGGGAGTTTCAAACATCCACAAAACCCATTGACCGATAAATTCTTAACTCCTTTGATAAATGAGTTGTAGGTACCCTCAGATAAATGGCTTCAATCCTAATAAAAGAAGAATCCCAAAGCTGTACTGAATAACTAACCATCACGCTATTTCCCCGAAGGGGTAGTCAGATGTCTGATAGGATAGAACGCCATACCACTATGTCCTGGCTAACTTCTCTTGCTTCCTCTACATTAATTAATTCTTCTCATACACGAACGCCGATTATTTCCGACTTTTCACATGTCCGCTTTCCAGTAGGTACTTGTTGCACATGATCATGCTGTCTTTTTCGGCCTTCCTCGACTTATACATCCAGGCACACTTGCACTAAAACTTATTTTAGCCGATCTTTCAACACTCATTCGCTACACATGACCGAACCATCGTAAAAGCCCTGTTTTTATTTTGTCGATAAATCTTTATTTTTATAATATCTTTAGGTTGTGCAATAATTATAATAGAAATAACACTATTAACTTATTTATTATTTTCCATAAAATGTTTAAAAAAGAATGTTCCCTCACTGGGATATCCTGCGCCGACGGAAATATTTTACATTTACACTAAAATGACGGGTTATAAGACCTGTAAACACCTGGATATCCACATTAGCTTCCGTACTAACTTCTCGTCTCTGTTGTATTTATCGTAATCTCAAATTTATCGTATCTATTGTAGCTTGCATTTATAGTGCATGCCTGTCATAAGTTGAATCCAGTTTTTGAACTCGAAATGTTGTTAGTAGAAATTTGCAGCGGTCATAAACCCTGTAAACGCCTAGATATCCATATCCCTTCCAACCTTCCCAGCTCCGTTGAGATTTAAATAATAAATTGTAGAAAAGATTTTTCACTATTGAAATCTTAACAGAGCAGAGGCAGAGATGATCTGGAAATGAATATAGATTATCTAGACGTTTACAGGGCTTATGACTTCGCAAGCACAAGACCCTGTCTGTTTTAAAAAATAAAAATTGTATTGAAATTTTTATCATACCTATTATCATAAATCTTGTACCAAAACATTTTCACATATATGTATTTTTTTAAATTAAAAAATGAGCTGGGTATACATGAGTGGCCAATTTTACAACAAAATTAAAATACTTTTCTTCTGCCGTTACTAGAATCAATTGAAATTAACTACGATACACTTTTATCGAGTTAGTTAAAAACCAGTTCCGTTCTACTTAACAGATATTTTGTAACAGTCGTTAATGGCACTCAAAGTAACTAACCTTCCCAAACGATTCTGAGTGCTGAAACAAAGTTGGCACAACACTATTACTATAAGGTGCTCAGGTTGTTAGCAAATTTTATTTACGTGATGTATGAGACGAAATTTTTAATTTAATGTTTTATTTAATTTAATTTAAGTAATATTTGCGTTATTATATTTAAATTTTGGTGCTGCTTTCAAATAATCAGAAATAACTGTGACAGAAAGAAGAAGGTGGAGGTGTAGCGGTAGCACGTTGTGCTGCCATACATGAGGTCGCAGGTTCGATTCCCGATGGGGGCCAATATTAAATATTTATTTGAATGTGTTTTTCACATAAAAATGTTTTATTTGTGATACCTAGGACTGGCGCTGAAGCGTAAGACCGATCATCTTGCCTTTTATGTAACAAATTATCAAGATTCACTGCACTTGGTGTACCATTACAGTGCACTAGTAGTAGAAGTAGTAATTTTTAAATGTTTTAATAATTTAGTGTTTAAAGATTCAATACCTTAATATTCTAATGTTTTAATATTTCAATTGCATTATTTATTGTAATTGCAATTCTTTATAATTTGTTTTTTTTTCTCTCAATATTTTTATACGTGTAGTAACAAAACTCGATGTACAAGCGGGAAACCTGTGAATCTAAATAATATTTGGATTCGATTCTGAAGGATAAATTTCTGTAGGGGTCCTAGTTTTCGAGAAAATTGAGTAAGTAATAGATTTTTTTTTCGAAAAATTAATACAAGTTTTTATTAAATATAATAACTTTAGTTTCTTTATGCGTGAAAATTTGTTTTTTTTCTGTAGAACCGTCTAAATAGAAAAGGGGCTTTTACTTAGGCTAGTCGCTATAAAGGTCATTTTCTATTCAGTGTATAACGAAGAGAACAACAAAGAAAATATATTTGTTCAAATCGTCAAATATGACATCCGCGGGGAATACAAGATGGCGTCTTCATATCCAAACAGTGGACAATGACGAAAAAAATAGCTACACAAGATAAAGAGTGTTTCGAAACAAAATTCGTTCATTCCTGAGAGTGATGTTCAATCCCAAGAGAGAGAGAGAAATGACATAAACTCTCTTACTGAAGCCATTTTGTAGTTTTTTTATTTTGGGTGATTCCAAAATAAACCTCAAAAATATATAAAATATGCACGCAATAAGTAAGGAAAGGTTACTATACAATGATTTTTTTATACAATTTTGATTTAAAAAATACAACTATTACTACGTTTCCTTGTCCGCATCTAATGGTGCATACGGGACTGCATTGATGCACCAAGTGCAAGGTATCTTAATGATCTATTATATGAAGGCAAGTTGATCAGTCTTACGGTTCAGAGCTGAAACATTTTATGTGAGAAATAATATTTAAATAAATATTTTAATATGTCGGGGACCGAGCTTGCACCCTTATGCATGTTCGCATTATTATCAAACCAATAATCCGTAATAAATTGTTCACATCATGCAATGTAAAAACACGTATTATATTAGAAGTAGTATAAAAAAAATTCATAATATTTTATCTCATATTTTTTTCACTTAATTTTTTTTTTTGCATTTTTAGTTACTGCATTTTACCTTCCGTGCATGGAAATAAATTCCATCGTGTTTTGCACTTTAGTACACCAGTGTCGCATTGTCCTTTAATAAAAGTTAGGCTGGAGGCTCTATATATTTACGGGAAATGGCCTGAAATTTCATATCTCTCAACCGCCCCTGTAACAATGAAAAATACAGCCCTAAACTGCTACCCCAGATAAAGTAATACGTGCTCATATCTTAAACTATAAAGAAAATCTCTCGTTATATCTTTTAATATTAAATGAAGCTTGCTTTTATTGCTCGTAACTCGGTTATCATTTGAAGAAAACAATTTAGATGAAATATTTTCGGCAAAAAACACAATCTTCAAACTGAAATATATTATATTAAATAAGGTGTACGCAATATCTTTATAAATTAAACTTTTTTTTCCAGTTCAACGCCGCATAATGTTGTATATTAACAAGATACGTAATATACATAAAAGGGTGTATATTTACAAGTTACATAATATAATAATGTACAATAAATACATACATTTCTGTGCGCTTTTTTTCTAATTTATAAGCAGTATGTTCTCTAATAAAAAAATAAAAAAATGTATATTGATTGCACAGCCCCGATTCTTAACAACTTGTTTACGACTTTGCGATGAAAATATTTACCGAATCAGATACACCTTTTCGTATGGTAACAATAATCACTATTGTATCAATATATTATCACAATAATTTAACTGTAACTACCTATATAATGCAATACAGGCATGTTTTACTCGACATCGGGTGCTTTACCATTTATTAAAAAGAATAGAATTTACCAGTTAGATATAATAAATAATATGCATACATATTATTAAATATTTACAAGTTATCGTGGATTTCTATAGGTACCTTTATCGGATAATAATAACTTTAAATTTGGTAAGTGAAAAATAAGGTACTTGAAAGAAAAATACCTTAAAAATAAAGAAATGAAACTGTATAACTACTACTCTTCTCCCCTATCCGCACCCAATGATGCATAGGGCACTGTATTGGTACACTGAGTGCAGTGAATCTTGTAAAAAAATTGCATAAAGAAACAAAGATTTTTGAAAATATCATTGATATCCCAACAGGGACAGAGAAACTCTGGAAAAGAATGTGGGTTATCAATATTCTCAACAGATTTCACTAGTGAGAAAAAATGACGAAAAATGTCGTCAAATGTGAAACGTTCTGTGATAATTCATACTAATAGATCTTCCGAAATTTGTCATAATGTCAGATCAGATGATGGGCGGAATTGGGAGTGTTGTAATACATCAAGTGGCCACTCAGCCCAGCCAATGACAGGTCATAAACGCCTAGATAATCCACATTCGTTTCCAGAGTTTCTCTGTCTCTGTTGGGATATCGATAATATTTTATATTAGCCCAGCATGGGAATAATCCAGTTACTTGACTACAAGTATTTTTTTAATTTTATTTATTTATTTAGGAACTCAACAGCGATACATTTACAGGATACAAGGTCAAATAATCATATCAAAGGCCAATGACAGAGTTCCAACAAAATATGTGGGAAAACATACTATAATCTAAAGTCTAATAAAAATTGCAAAATATGGTTGTTATTTGTACATATTTAAAATATTCTTAAAGATTGTTAATTCCACATTAATTCTAATTCCATTTTGTACTCCTCCGAGTCAGGTACAGTAAACAGGCGTTGGCATGCAAGGCACGTAGGGAGAGAAGGACAGGTGGAAACAAGAGAGGGACAAAAATGAAAAAGTAAACAAAGGAAACGAACACATGGAAGAAATGAGAAGGAATAATAGGAAAGGAAGGGAATGTACCATTTGCAGAAATAGATAGATAAGATGGGATATCGGATATCAGAAGCCAGAATGTACTGCTTAGTGGATTGAATTAGACAATGCTGAGAAAAGAATGATAGGAAATGTACTGCAGTCAAACACGTAACATGTTTCTGACTGTACTGTTGTAGGGTAAATGTAGGTATTATCGTGATGATAATACGATGTAAAGGGTATTATTGGTGGTCTCCGTAGCACAATGGCTAAGACGCTGGACTCACGATACTGAGGTTCCGGGTTCGATTCTCGGTAAGAACACGAAAATCAAAAGTGATTTTTCTTAAGCCTGGGTGTTAGTGACGTTGTTCCCCTCTCGGCCTCGGCATCTTGGCCGGTTGAGGTGGTTAATAAATAAAAGATTATAAAATAAAATAAAACACTTTACCAACCCTTATGTATGGAAGCGAAGTATGGAGTAAAATAAGGATGAAAGAAGATTGAATGCAGTTGAAACGCGATCTCTCAGGCGAATATGTGGTAAAACTATGTATGATAGGTGCACGAATGTTGAAATTAGAGCAGAATGCAAGGCTGAGATAAGCATTATCGACAAAATTAAGAAAGGTCTTTTACGTTGGTTCGGTCATGTAGAGCGAATGGATGGTGAAAGAACGGCTAAAAAAATATATGATGCGACAGTGCCTGGATGTAGAAGTCGAGGAAGGCCGAGAAAGACATGGCATGATCAAGTAAAACAAGTGCTTGAAAGTGGGCATGTACGAAGTCGGAATAATCGACGTGCGTGCATGAGAAGATGTATGAATGTGGAGGAAGCAAGAGAAGTATGCCAGGACAGAGTGGTGTGGCGTTCTATCCTCTCTGCCTACCCCTGGCGTGATGTTTAGTTAGTTAGTTAGTATTATAATTTCATAGATACTGAAGCATTAGACTGATCGCCTTGTCTCCAAATAATAAATGATTAAAAAAGGTACAATGCAGTTGGTTTACCAATAGCGTGCCCAATGCACAATTAAGCGTGATTTTTTTTTTGTAAGGTATTGGTTTTTTGTATTTAAATCTCCCATTTTCCAATGAGATTCGCATAAGAAAGGTCCTTTTTGAGAATGGGAAAAACAATAAAGCGTGCTTCTTTTTCTTATATATATATTTATAATACATTATGTTATCATTGTTAATTAATTTGTTCTATGGCAACCCCATATCTCGATAACCGGAAACTAGGAACTTAACGTTGGCGCCGGTAGGCGCCTAGCTAGAGACTTCACTTTCCCTTGGGCTCCCATTGCCGCCAACCGCTTCCGACACACTCCAGAACATCTCGTGATCAATTTCTCAATCATTGCTTTAAATATAACGTGTACATAGTTTAAGTTACCTTTGTTAAATAAAACAACCTGCATACGTAAGTAACATCTTTTATTTAATGCAATATTTAAACTCATTCAATAAAGTTGACGAGATGGTATTTTACCATCCAAATACCATCTCGCCATAGTTCTTATTCTAATATTTTGATACGTTTTAGGATGTTTTGCATGATAAAAAAAACTATTTTATTATCCGAGTGTTCATTTCTAACAAAGGTACCTGGGCTATTTTTACGATGATCGTAAAGGGTACAACATCTCTGATGTAGACTGGTAGGGAGTAGGCAATGTGTAGAGCGATTAAACCGATCAGATCGTGGTACATACCTACGATATAACGTAATGTCTATCCACCTACTTGTATATTCGTGCAAATTGTTCTAAGTTTCTTAGTGCACGACGTGACTATGGCAACATTGGTCAGGTTTTTAAATGGAGACACGGTTTAAAATATTTTAGAAACATGCATGTATTTCAAAATTCATTGTTTCGATGTTATGTTAGTTTCAATTAAAGTGTAATGCCCAAGGAGGAGTCAAATAACTCATGGGAATACAATTTTATGTTTGTATTAGACGAATACATAAAAATTTAGAAATCTGGCTTAGTCCACATTAAAAATTACAGGACCTATAACATAAATTTTATAAAAAAAACTTTTAATTTATTTCTAAACTCTTCAGTAAGTATAAATCAACTAAATCTACATGTAAATGTTTCTATTACATATACATGGTGTGTCCGCCTCGTAGCATAGTGGTAACGTATTTGGCTACCGTGCATGAGGTCGCGGGTTCGATTGATATATTAATATTTCATGTGTGATACCTTGGGCTGGTACTGAAGCGTAAGACTGATCACCTAACCTTCATGTAATAAAAAAAAAAGATCAAGATACACTGCACTTGGTGTACTTATGCAGTGCCCTATGCGCCATTGGGTGCGGATAAGGGAAAGTAGTAGTATACATGGTGTAACAAAACTCGACGTAAAAGCGGGAAACCAGTTAATAACATGATATTTAAAGTTTAAATTTTTTTGATTTGACCCATAGTTTTCGAGAAAATTGACTAAGAGGTTGGTTTTTTTTTCGATTTTTTTTTGCAAATTGTTATCAAATATCATGTATTAGTCAAATTGATACTATACATAAATAAAACAAAATAAAAAACCGCATTTTAATATGAATTTTACTTAATCTGAGTTACAAATAAAAGCTTTTATGAGAAGAAAAAAAATATTTTTAAGCTTAGATTTAAAAGCCAAGTTACACATTTGACTGCAAATATGATGTAGATTTACCAGTTTTCGGGTTGTACTGCGAGTTTTGTTACTCCATGTATAATGTACGTACCTATATAACGAATATTGTATTTTAAAAAAACTTCCCAGATTAAGTCCATCATTTTTTTAATCATGATTTGGAAACGCTCAAAATATTTCAGGTATTACACAAAAACTATTTCGTTACTTTTTTACGAATAAAATAATGATTAGTTCACTTTGACAAACGCGCCACCCGATCAAGAGGGCGATCATGCACTATAAGAGGATTTAACTTTCCACATTAAAATGTAATGCAACAGATAATGGCGAGATGAGAACAAAAGTGTTACGTGCAAGGCAAATTGCAACACGCAAACTGAACGCTGCAGCTCACATAAGTTGCAGCGGCACAGCGACTCTCAACATGCGGCGCGCGAAGCCAAAGCTTTAAGCTATCTTTATATGGCGCAGTTTACTACACAGTTTTCTGTGCAGTCTGAAAACGGTCCCGTATAAAGGTAAAACTGCATGAAAAACTGTGTGCTAGTGTCAGATTTAAGCTGACATGACAGTCAATGTTTTTTTATGTAAACGTTTAAATAGACATTGGTTTATAGTATGCTTTTAAATACGTAAAAAAACAATAACATATATACATAATTAGCTAAATATACAATTTCCTGAGAGCAAACATACGATAATAACTTACAATCGCGTTTCAAAAATACACATATTTAGCGTGTCTTTTGACAGAAGTTTGACAGACTGCACAGTTTTCTGAACAAGAAACTGTGTAGTTTTCTGAACAAGAAACTGTCTCATATAAAGTGGGCATTATACACTTACTAGTAAAAAAAATTGCTTCAGAGCTGCGGGAGTGGACTTGACTTGGGAGGATGCATGGGAGCTGGCGGCCGGTCGCTTGGCCTGGAGGCAGTTTGTGGAATCATAATTCGTAATTCTTATGCTCGCAAGCCGATTATTATTTATAACAGAGTGTATAAGGACATTGAGAGGAGGGTTAGTGCCGGAAACAGAGTTAATGGTGCCTTGAAATCGATAGTGGCAAATAAGAACTTATCAAAAGAAGCAAAATTGGCAGTACACAACGGAGTTCTGGTACCAATCCTTATGTATGGTAGTGAAGCGTGGTGTTGGAAAAAGAAGGATGAAAGTAGACTGAATGCTGTTGAAATGCGATCTATGTGTGGTAAGACTATGTATGATAGGTGTACAAATGTCGAAATTAAAGCAGAGTGCAAGGCTGAGATAAGCATTATCGACAAAATTAGGAAAGGGCTTTTACGGTGGTTTGGTCATGTGGAGCGAATGAGTGATGAAAGAACGGCTAAAAGAAGTTTAAATGCAAGTGTGCCTGGATGTAGAAGCCGCGGAAGGCCGAGAAAGATATGGCATGTGCATGTGCATGAGAAGATGTATAAATGTAGAGGAAGCAAAGGAAGTCTGTCAAAACAGAGTGGTATGGCGTTCTATCCTCTCTGCCTACCCCTACGGAGAAATGGCGTGATGGTTAGTTATTTAGTTAGTTAACAGTAGTTTTCTGTATTTCTCCAACTCATTTTATTTTGAAACAGTAATAAATTAAAATAAATTCCTACGAGAAACAACAAAATGTGGCTTAAATCCATTCAAATGCGTCTCCTGAAAAAATGTGATTTTCAAAATTATAGGTACTTTTTGGCTATATAAGGTGCAGTTTTTGATTAATAATAATTATCACATTCAATTGCCTTTTTCGTTGGGATACGGTTATTGTTTATTTTTTTACTGTTAAAACCTCGTACAACGAGCAGATCGATAGTTCTGTCCGGTCCTACTGTACCAAGTAAACAGTGTGTGTATAAGTTCAAGGACTAGGACAAACCCCCCGCGCAAGAAGCCGTAAAAAGAAAAGGTCGAGTTACATACAGACACCGAATCATATAAACATAATGGAAACAATGGGCAATGTGCACGACGGAAAATAAAATGCATCTTTTTTACAAATTCACATAGCAACATAATGTTTTTTCTTTAAAAAAATCGTCACATCGAAAACTGTGATTTTGACTAGAAATTGTAAATAAACAAGTCAGGAGATAATCTTTAAAAATGGCCGTGCCCATAATAATTGAAATATTATTCAAATTAATTTTATTATTATTTTTTTTAATTTAAAAAGAAAACCATGCAATCTTTTGATATTTGCACACATTCAATTTTGTAAATGCTATTTTCAATAAAGCCAAAGCGGCTTGTGCTTGAAAATAGGAATCGAGTCGTGTCGAAGTGGGGATTCGAACCGACGATCTCTGGACTCAGAGACCGCGACGCTACCCACTGGGCCACCACCCGTTCAGGACATTAAATTGATTATATCATCAAAATTTAAAAAAAAATTGAAATTGATTAATAATATAGAGAGTTTTTAATCAATTTCGATTGAAGATTTAAATGTACTTTTGGTAACATTTAAAAAAATTACAGTACACATTATGCGAGCCGCAGTTTAAGAGGCCTAGTTGCAAAAAATCACGCGGCAATGAAGGTGAAAGGCCTCAATCACGAAATTAGTGATGGGAAAGAGATGGCGAGATATGAAATAGGAGTGAAAAGAAAGAGTTAGCTAATCGTGCAATTTTATTACGTCACAATCACAATGGAACAGTAGTGACTGACCGATGTTTCGGTTTCGGACAGTTTCAGTCAAAAAACCAGTTTCGGCCTCAGTTTCAGCATTTGATAAAGATTTACCGAAACAATCTTGGATACATCATCATCATACCATATCCGCTCCCTGTGCGAAGCATATGGATTCCGCAAACTGCCTTCAAGCCAAGACATCACATCCTAATAAAATGTCAATGTTTGACTACATTGTTTTTCATAAAAAGCGACTCAAAGTGTAACGATAAATCAATATTTTTAATGAATATCATAATTATTATTACACGTATTTGCACTAAAAATTGCAATATGAAGTAAGTTATGTGCGAAGAGATTAAATTTAGTGAAAAAAAAGTGTAAAATGTGAATATGTTTTAAATAAGTATAGTGTAGTGTAAAATCAAAATAAGTAGTTTAGAAGTCAAATATTTAGAAAAAAAAAGAATACATATATTGTAATATTATACTAGCTGTATCAAACTTTTTTATACGAACAATTATATACATTTCTAAATACTTACTACTAATTTTAAAATTAAACTATTTAAACCAAATTTAATTAAAAATTATTTTAAAAATCAGAGCAAAATTATTCAAATGTGTTTGGGTTCGGCCGAAACCGTGTACAGTAATTCAGCGTAATTCAGTTTCGGCTGAATATCTTGTTTCGGCTATAGCTATAACTACACTATTTAACAGCTGACACGTAGGCTAAGAATTATGTGATCAGTAAATGATTTAAACACATGATTTGATGACATAACTGACATAATCATTGACAAAGCAGATGGCGAGAGGAAATAAAAAATGGGCGGAGATGATAAATTAAGATCATCTAGACATAAGGGAAATGGCGGTCACGTGACTCGCGGCCGTTCCACCGTCCAATCGTACTCCTCAATTTTCTCGCTGGAATTTAGTACAAGAGGAATAATTACTCTTTCAGATATCGACCAGAATCGTGTCCACGTGATAAATTATTTAAAAGATGCGATATCTTAAACGCATTTAAAAAAATTGCTGTAGTGTTTTATTATAGATTTTACTTATTTATTTTTAATTAAAAATTTTAAAGCATTTCACATTTTATTTATTTCAATTAAATTATAAATTTGAACAACATTTTGAATGAATACAAATACTTGTAGACAAATTACTGGATTATACCCATGCTGGGCTGATATCAGATATTATTGATATCTCAACAGAGACAGAGAAGCTCTGAAAACGAATGTGGGTTATCTAGGCGTTTACAGGGCTTATGACCTGTCATTGGCTGGGTTAAGTGGCCACTTGACGTAATTACAACATTCCCCATTCCGCCTGTCATCTGACAGCCATGTATGACAAATTTTTGAAACTTGTATATATCTAAGATGTACAGAACAATCCACTTGCGAGTTGTTTTTTCGACAGATTTTGAATGGGGAATGTTGTAATTACGTCAAGTGGCCACTTAACCCAGCCAATGACAGGTCATAAGCCCTGTAAACGCCTAGATAACCCACATTCGTTTCCAGAGCTTCTCTGTCTCTGTTGAGATATCAATAATATCTAAATTATAAATATTGAATATGTTATACCAGAATGTGTTGCTACCTATGTTTTTAAAATTATTTTTCTTATTATATACAATATATGAATTATGTAATGTAAAAGCCCTTTGGGCGTAGATAATATTAAAATAAAAAGAAAATGAATAAAAATTATATGGAGAGTCAAGGACTCCAATTGTACGGGGGAACGGCCGCGGGTCATGTGACCGCCATTCCTCTTAAATACGACCAAATTGGAGCTCTAGAAAAAGTGGTTGACACAGTTAAAATAAAAGACACGCAAAAAATGGATTGACTTTGACCAACAATCTGCTTACATTTCGACGCCTCCTACGTATAATATCGTAACCCACAAAATGCAATCTTACAGGAGGAGCATTTGAAAATATTTTCGTTCACATGCATTGGTTGTAGATACGACAAAATACGCCCCAAAAAAGCCCTTATTATTGGCAAAATATTTTTTTTGTTTTGGTAGAATTAAAGATATAGTTAAATACAGACGAAATCCACCAAAAACTCAAAATCGACGATTTGTGGGTTACGATATTATACGTAGGGGGCGTCGATTTAATAGCATGTAACTATTACTACTACTACTAATTTCCCTTATCCGCACCCAATGGTGCATAAAGGCACTGCATCAGTACACCAAGTGCAGTGTACCTTGATCATTTTTATCACACGAAGGTAAGTAATCAGTCATATGTTTCAGCATTTAATCTTCAACAACTAAATTGCTAAATTCCATGTAGAAATCTGGGGATCACGTTTGTTTGGAGAGATGTAGCGGCCCTTCTGACTTTATAACAAAACCGTATTAGTTTTGTCCGCCTCTAGCTCCGCATTTAGCTACCATGCATGAAGTCGCGGGTTCGAAATATTTATTTACATTTGTGGTGTCACATTAACATTTCATGTGTGTTACCTCGGACTGGCAGTGAAGCGTAAGACTGATCATCTTACCGTGTTCCAATGCAGTGCCCTAAGCAACATTAGGTGTGGATAAGGGAAAGAAGTAGAGAAGTAATATTAAATTTATGGTCTATTTATTATAGCTTGATTAAAATGACAGTACGTCATGTCAGAAATTCTATGAATCAAGTCTGATATTATAGCTTGTATGGGACTTGGTTCAAACAAATACTATCATTAAATGACGTATAACGCGTGATTTTCATTAACAAAGCATAAACCTTTCGCATTTGACATGTTAATATATATTTTTAATAAAATGCTTCACATTTGAACCAACATGTATTAAATTCGCTTTAAAACCATTTAGAACTAAAATAATTTGTATAGTTTAACAGTTGTTTTTTATTAATTTTTTTTTGTTATTTTTTTTTTCAATATATATAATAAAAAAAAACAATACATGTCCTACTGAGTTGCCTACTGCAACTCGTCAGTAGGTGCATAAATACAAATTCAACTAAAAATAAAAGTACACAATACATACCCTAGCGCACAAAAAAAATTAAATACATATAATAAAAATACAATTCTAAACTCAATATAATAAATCGCGCTCTAGCAACCAAGTTCTCAGCACGCGTCTCTCTTTTAAGCTTGAAAAATTAATTATTTTTTTAATACTTGTTGGTAGCATGTTACCGATTTTTGGTATACTGTACTGAAGTTTCCTCTTACCATACTTGTTATTATATTTAGGGAGAACTAATCCTTCAGCACTTGTAAAACGAGTATTGTAAACATGCACCGGTCTGTGTTTATACTCAGAGAGAGATGCGTGCTGAGATATTAATTTGGACCATAATATACCAATATTTACAGACTTATATAATAAGGATATCGAAACATCGTGTCTCTGATAGTATAGATGTTTTTTAATAAATAATTTAACCATCGAATTTTGTAAATTTTGAACGAATTTAATATTGGAATCACACGATAAAGCCCAAGAAGTTATTGCATATCTTATAATTGATTCGGCCAGCGACAAATATATTATTCTTAAAGTACTAGCAGGGACATGATATTGTCATTCTGATCAAGCCATATTTTATAGGGTATAATATCTTTGCCAATGTGTTCACTACCTGAGACAATTTGTAATGTAATCATCTAGAATACAACGTCTAGAATATCGCGATTAGTAATTATAATTATTATCATTTCGTAATCGAAATTATACTCTCGATTGTTCCGTGCTGTGGTGATCTAAATATTGTCGGAGGGATATCATATTCCGCGTCACACGATCATGAAATAACACATGTGGTCAGATGATATCTGATACTATCCAACCTGCATCGTAGAAAAATGACAAGTTTACAGACTAAAATTGTGTCAAAACATTGAATAAAAAATAATATCGCAAAAAAAAAGAAGAAACAAACACCTGAATAATGTATTAAAAATTAGTACAGGTGCATGTAGTAACAAAACTCGATATACAAGCGGGAAACCAGTGAATCTACATCATATTTGGAGTCGATTTTTAATTTTTTATTCGAAATTAGAGCAGAGTGCAAGGCTGAGATAAGCATTATCGACAAAATTAAGAAAGGGCTTTTACGATGGTTTGGTCATGCGGAGCAAATGAGTGACGAAAGAACAGCTTAAATACGTTTAAATGCAAGTGTGCCTGGATGTATAAGCCGTGGAAGGCCGAGAAAGACATGGCATGTGCATGTGCATGAGAAGATGTATAAATGTAGAGGAAGCAAAGGAAGTATGTCAGGACAGAGTGGTATGGCGTTTTATCCTCTCTGCCTACCCCAACGGGGAAGTGGCGTGATAGTAAGTAAGATAGTTAGTTAGTTTATTTGACCCATAGTTTTCGAGAAAACTGAGTAAATTGATTTTTTTTTCGAAAATTTTTTGCAATCAAATATAATTTATGTAGACAAATTAATAATATTCGCAAAGAAAACAAAATAAAAACCCGCGATTTAATAAGAATTTGAGCAATTTTACTTAATCTGATATACTAGTGAAAACTTTTGAAAGAAGAAAAAAAAATTTCAAGCTCTGCTTCAAAAGTCTTATTACACATTTGACTCCAAATATGATGAAGATTCACCTGTGTTCGGGTTGTTCTATGAGTTTCATACTCCATGTATACTATGAATAAAATAATATAATGACTACCTAGAGATAAAGGAAGTTATTTTTTAAAAAAGAGGCTAAAAATATGGTCAAGCTCTTGTTTCGGGTATATTTTTTATTCAATGTTAAATAGATCGGAGGTGTTTGTTTTAGGTTTTAGGAACCCAGGAATGCAGACAGACAATAAAAAAAAAAAAACAGACCACCCAAACAGAGTCCCAGACACATCAAATTCAGAAACTATTACAATTTTAAAAATGTAACATTTTTACGTAAAAACAATCACACAAATATATTATTTATTATATTTTTATTTTATTTATTTGACCACCTCAACAGGTCAGGAGGTTCAATTACAGAGGGGAGCAACGTCACAAACACCCAAGCTTGTAAAAAATCTCATTTAATTTTTTGTGTTCTAACCAGAAATCGAACCCGGAACCTCCGTATCGTGAATCCAGCGTCTAGGCCATTACGCTACGGAGGCCACATAAATTATTATATAGACTTATATAATAATAAAATTATTACACCGTTTCTCCATACAATCGTAGTCCATGATTTTTTTGCTGGAATGAAGCATTAGACTAGTGCTATCTAGAGCAATGATTTTTTTTACGATTTTTAGATATCGATATAAAGCGTATTGGCTGTCTAATTTTTTGTAAATTATAAAAAAATAAGACGACAAAAACACGCTTGTGGACGATTTCTACAACGTATAAAGAAATCATTGCTCCAAAGCTCAATTTCAGCAGTTTTTCATAAAAAAAAGAATCATGAAGCTCAACAAAGTCATAAAATTTTATATCAAAACTTTTCACATTGAAATTCAATTCATTTCTCACAAAATAACTTTCTACACGAAGAAAATTAAGAAATAGAAGAGCTAAGATATGGGAATGGTAAAAGGGCTGAAATCAGGGCTGCCAATTTGCTAAAATCATTTGATTACGATTCATCTAAATGACGTTAAAGTTTTTTTAAATTTTGTATTCACCACCTATTAAATAATGTTACCGCTACATGCATACATTAGTGATCATCTAGGAATCTAAATATCTAAAACGAAAATCGACTTATTTTAAATGAATACATCCTCATTGCAAGTTTTCTGAAAAATAATTACATTGTGACATTTTCAACAGCATAAATGGAAGAAAAGGGTTAAGTAGGTGCTGTTTTTATTTATTTTAACTTTTTTAAAGCTTATAATCTATTACAATTATAAAGAAAACTTTAAGTGACAGCTTTTTGCCCCATCAGGCGGGGAGTTTTCAAACTATTTGAAATGCCCCAATAAAAAATATTAAAAAAAACCAAAATTGTAGTTTGATTTAAATGAGCTCAAAATTGCCTCTGACTGCTCTCCCAACCCTGTTTGAAATACTGCAATTTAATATTTCCACTGTTGTTTGACAAGGGATTCAAATTTGTCTATTACAGAATGGGGTGAGATGGAAAGCAAACAAAACTTTCGCAACCCAAGTAAATGGCTTTGTTATGTATCCGTAATGTAGGAATTTCCTTGAATAATAAAGACTGACGTTAAATATCGCTGTAGCTAAATACCAAAGCGCGGTTAGCTATTCAGAGAACTTAGCTATTGATGTTATGTAGTTTGAACATAACATATTGACAAGGCAGATAATATTAGATGATTTTAGTAGTTCGGTAAGTTCTTAGTGTTTGGAGTTTTTTTTACAAACACCCGGGCTTGAGAAAAATTATTTTGTTTCTTGTGGTCTCAAGAGGAACCGACCCCGAAAACTTCGTGTCATAAGTCCAGCGTCTTAGCCAGTACGCTATAGAGGCCGTATTCATTTAGCCAGTTTGGATAATAAAGGAGATATTTTTCTTTAGCTAGTGCATTGAATAGGGTATTTCAGAGTAAGTAAGTAAGAATAAGTCAAGCATACTATATTTTTCAGGAGAAGCTTAAAACTGTTTTATTACTTAAAATTGTTCTGGTCTAGTTTCACTGTCCTAACATAAGTAAAGTTTAAGTGTTTACACAATGTTTTTTATTATAAAAATTTTTTTTAGTTACTTTTCAGTTCCTGAAAAAACACTACAAAGTCATTTGACTTATGGGGTTTCTGGATTACCGTAATCTTTTGAGCTTTAAAAAAATGCATTAAATTATTCAATCATGCTAAATATGGCCTTTCTTAATACGTATGTTCAGAAGGTGGAATCCATAAGCATTACATAGTGAACGGTTATGAAATGAATTAATGAAAAATGAATTAATAAAAAATATTTTTCTTCCCGTCTGCAATATTGCATTTCAACTTTATGATTATGTAAGTTTACATTTTCATATTATTAATATTTCATGAGTGATACCTTGGACCGGTTCTGTAGCGTAAAACTGATAATCTTATCGCCATGTTATAAAATGATAGAGATACACTGCACTTGGTGTATCAATGCAGTGCCCTATGCACCATTGGGTGCGGATAAGGGAAAGTAAACGTATATTAGCTGTTATAAGTATGCAAGTCTCATATTAATTTTTACTTTATTCATCTCTCAGGCGAATGTGTGGTAAGACTATGTATGATAGGTGTACAAATGTCGTAATTAGAGCAGATTGCAAGGCTGAAATAAGCATTATCGACAAAATTAAGAAAGGTCTTTTACGGTGGTTCGGTCATGTAGAGCGAATGAATGAATGAAGAACGGCTTAAAAAATATATGATGCAACGGTGCCTGGATGTAGAAGTTGAGGAAGGCCGAGAAACAATGGCATGATCAAATTAAACAAGTGCTTGAAAGTGTGCATGTTAGAAGTCGGAATAATCGACGTGCGTGCATGAGAAGATGTATGAATGTGGAGGAAGCAAGAGAAGTATGCCAGGACAGAGTTGTGTGGCGTTCTATCCTCTCTGCCTACCCCTTCGGGGAAATGGCGTGATGGCTAGTTAGTTATTTAGTTAATCAAGAGAAAAAAATCACAATAATTGCTGTGTGCTTTCATCAAATAGCTTGAAAAAATAACTGTTCGCTCCAGGATTTGAACCTGGGTTATTTTATAAAGTGATTTGATAAATGCACATCGTAATTGTGTTTTTTTTCTCTCTTGATGTATTAAATAAAAATGTTAGTATCAAGTCAATAATTAAAAAAATTAAAGGCTACAAAATCACACTATTAAAAAGTATGATATAATGATGAAATTCTTTAAACAGATTATTTATCATCAGTTTATTACGTTGAACAGCGTTGTTCTCATTTCGTTGCTGGATTGACAACGTAAAGCAACGAATGCTTTTCTCTTTATTACGAATCCGATTCGAAACGGCTCTGTTTTATTCCAAGTTTCAAGGCTTTCTTGCATCAGAGTTGAGGAAACGTTACCACAAAGGAAAATAAAACCTCTGTTTCAATTCGTAGCACTGACCGTGATCTATAAAGTAAAAGGAGTGCCGGTATTGATACAAATTACAATAAATAATACGTTTTTCATAATACATTATGCATGACACGAACAAGAATCGTTTAAAAAACAGGGTTGTGCGGAAGGAGTCGAAAGAAAATTTGAGATTCTGGAGTCGAAAATAGATCGGCTTTGAGAATTTAAACCAAAAATCCATATTTTTTGCTTTGTCAGTAGGGCAGCCCGCAAAAGGTTTTTTATAAACGATATCTTAATCATGTGATTTCAATATTAATATTTTCATTATGTATTTTAATAAGGTGTGTATTTATCTGCTTAAATCTAGTCTCAATTTCAGTTGTCTGTACAATTAAATTAAGTGAGAAGTGATATAAAAAAGTTTCAACGTTTCAACAAAATTTGACACTTTTTCTAGATATAATTTAATAGTTGGCGACCGATCATTTAGCTTGTAGGCAGTATGTGTCAAATGGTAATGCATTATGAGGTCGGAATAGTTATTTTGTCCGTCTCGCGGTGTGGTAGTAAGTGCGCTGGGCTACCGTGCATGCAGTCGTGAGTTTGATTCCTAACGGGGTCAATTTCAATGATTTACTCTGGGGTTTTTAACATGGCCGATTTTTTCCAAGCCAAGCGATCGGCCGCCAGTTCCCGTGCATCCTCCCGAGTCAGGTCCACGTCCCGCAACTGCCAAACGCAAACTGCCAAAGGATTGCCAACAGTGAACGTCAACAGAGGACCCTGCCTTGTAAAATAGGCAAGGACGGAAGCAGTTTGTGGAATCCATACGCTCCACATAGGGAGCGGATATGGTATGATGATCGTATTTAACATGTAATGTAACATATTAGACTGGCACTGAAGCGTAAGACTGATCATTTTGCCTTTATGTAACCATATGATCAGAATCACTGCACTTGGTGTACCAATGTTTTATAGCCGTGAAAAAAAAAACTTTTGGTTGTCTGTAAAGTCGGTTTACGGACGATAATTTTACGTGATAACGTCATAAGAAAACATTGATGAAAAAAAGCATACTTCTAACAATTGAATCGAATCATTATAACTGAATTATTTTGTAGAATACAAAGCAGGAGTTGATTGAAAATTTCATTTTTTTCCATAAATTAACATTTTTTTTGTTTTTTCTTCTTGTGTGCTGCTGCTGTCTCCCTTCTACTCGGACGCATCGGCCGATGGAGTGGAAGAGAGATAGATGCGTCACAAACCGAACGCTTAGGCCGATCGTGCCTCTCTATCGCTTGTTCCGCGCTCTCGCTTGCACACTCGGCTCCGGCGGAACGTGACAATGAGTCGTGCTTTTTCGTGTGTGCAGCCAGCGTTTACCGATTTATTAGACGTTATCACGTCAAAAGGGAAAGTATTGTATAATTATTTTGAGTTGGGTTCGAAAGTTTCAAGTCTTCTGCACAACCCTGATTACTGAATATTAACACTTGCTGCACCTCGCATCGGCATAGTGTCACAAAATTCTGAAGTCTGCTTCAATGGGTCATTTGCATCACAGTACGACGCGGCCCAATATGTAAAATGGAGTAAACATAGCATACATGTGGACAAATAATGGTGGAGATGGTGATGGAAGGAAATTAATTACTATTCATAAATGACTTGGAAATGAAAAGATTGTGGCGTCTTCTCCGGGCGTAGTTGCCGCGGGGTGACGAGAGTTGCGGCGCGCGGCGGTTGTGCGGGAGGTAGTTGTAACTAACGAGAGTAGAAATTACTAGCTTCCCTATCACTGGAAATTTTTTGCCAGCTTCTCGAGCAGTGGTTAGAGTTTAAAAAAAAAATATTTTATTTTTTTATTTACGGAAAAATCCATTTTTAATACATAGTTAAGCATTAAAAGGATAACAAGCAGTAAAAATATGTGACAGAACATTAAATTGGTGAAGCTTAGACATTTAGAATAAAATGTGGACACACTCAAGACAGGATCGGGTCTACTTCATTGAATGTTTAAATCTTGATAGACTTACACCGAAGAAGTCCAGATCCCGTCTTGAGTTTACAATACGACACAATCAAGACAATGGGGCATGAAAACCATAGTTAGTTTTGTGGTGACTAAGGAACAGCACGTCATTATTTCTCAACCTACGGACTGGAATACAAAAAGTCACTTGAGTCAGTAAAGATGGTGCATCTATCATGACAATCTTATAGTCAAGACAGTGATAGGGGTAATGCAGGCATTTAACATGAATACTGTATTTCACTTTAAACGTAATTTGACGAAAATTAACTAAGAATACCACGTTACAGCTAACACCGACCACCACATTTCTGTCTAAGACCAATGATATAAATTTTCATAGATAAGTTCCTTGTCATGTCCTAGTCCGACTTGTTAGAGGGAAACAGAATGATCAAAATGTATTAGATAGTGGAAGATAGAAATAGTTGTCTTTGTTTCACTGCAAAATTCAAATGGACAAAAATTTTGTTCCTAAATAGCTTGTCTAATCTCTGTCTAACTTGTTAGAGATATTACATTTTTTCAAAATCCAGGAAACAGAATGATTAAAATGTATTAGATAGTGGAAGATAGAAAAAGTTGTCTTTGTTTCACTGCAAAATTCAAATGGAACATAAAATTTTGACAGTTCTCTTTGAAATAGCTTGTCTAGTTAACTTAACATGTCTCTGTCTAAGACACGTCTTTCTATCTCGTTGCTATTTAAAGATATTACATTTTTTCAAAATCCAGTTTCAATGAAACAGTGCCTAAATAAAATCACGAGATTTTAATTAATTGTAGACTGATTTACTTTATTGTTTTTACGCCCACATTAATTGTTTTTAGACACAGTAGGTTTTGAGTCTGTGCAGCACTAGATTTGTTTTAAAAACATAATATTGTTAGTACTAGAAAGTACGTGCAGTATCGGTGAGTTATACTAAATGATTGGCTACAGTAAAATAGTGCATTACTACGGGTTACTCGACCAGGCACTCGTATACTATTTAAATTTGTTTGTTGACAACAATCAAACATAGATTTTAATACTTTGAACAGAAAGAGCAAATCATTCTTCCATTTTCTAATGTTTGTATATTCAAAAAGTTATTTAAAAAGATTATGATTAAATAAAACGATGTTATGTGTTACTATTGGTTTATTCTATAGAAGAACGATACTCCCGAAACCAGGTAGTGTAAAATTTCTATAGAATAAACTAATAGTAACCCATAACATAGTTTTACATAACAAAGTGAATGCCGAATCAATCAACCAAATAATTGTAGACTTTTTTGAGTCTGTGCAGTTTTATAATTACTAGAAATGAAGAGGGTTATACTAAATCTACCCATTTAACAATCATCATTATTATTATAGAACTTCGGGTAGGTATCTAGAGATCCCTAAAAACCATCATTTTACAAATCTCGGTCATGACGCAATATCTATCGTATCTCACTTCACATTCACATAAATCTCTTTCAATAAGTAGGGGAAATGAAGAAAAAGGTTTACCTTTCCGCGCATATTTCTAAACGAGTAATAATACTCTCGGGGTGCAGAACACTGAACGCTCACCTGAAAAAAGAAAGAAAAATATATTCTATGAGATTCTGAATAATTAAAATCAAACAATGTTACACGAGTCATGCGTAGGGCAAACAAAATCCTTAAACCATTGGTTCTCAACCTGTGGGACGGAACCCCTTAAAAAGGGACGAGAGAGAGTATGTATGTCACTTAGGCTTTTAATAGCCTAAAACCGATTTTCGTAGGATTGCACAGTAAGGGATAAATGATATTGTTAATCCGTTTTAGGCAATTGTGAGCCTTGGTGTAAGATGGAGGTTGCTTTTCCACAAATTTATTTATTTTTTATTTGTATTTATTAACGGACAAGTACATTTTAACACATAAAAATAAGCATAATATAACAAATCAAAAAAGTAAATAAAGCGACAGAACATTATAAAGCAATAAATAATAAATAAATTGAACCGGGTTGTGGTCTAGTGGTAGATTCGGGGACTCCGGATTAGAATCTCTAGGTTTGAATCCCACTCCAGCACAACTTGTTTCCTGCTTTCTGGCACAGTTATTTCCGACTATTTGAAAGCAGCCCCAAAATGGAAATAATTGAGTATATAATAAGAACTCAAATGTTTCTTTTATTGAAAAAAAAATAATAGATAATAAAAATGTGGACACACCCAAGACAGGATCGGGTCTACTTCAGTGAATGCTTAAAAATAAAGCGTAAATAAATAAATTAATTTATCATTTCTGAGTGATAAATTGACAGTCGACTAGAAATAACGTGATAGATTCGTGATATAAACAGAATGGAGTAAAACATAGAGAGCTGCGTGATCTAAAGATATATGATTTGAGGTGATTTCTCACGAAAACGGCGCTTTATAAGACATCCTATTATAATTATTAATTAATACAGATAATCGAAATAAGAGCGAGCTCAAAATCACAAGGCCATATTTGATGTGTATTGGTGTATTGGGAATAGTTTTTTTGCGTTTATCGTTTATTTTAAGGAGGTCTTGACTCAAAAAAGTTTAAAAAACCACGCCATAGACCAAGACAATGAAGTTCCGTGTCCTGATGAAACCCTAATAGTCCAACACTGTACAAATAGCGGAAATTTCAGATTCGCAAACAATGTTGATTTAGGATTATGGACTAAGGATAGAATACAAGGGCAGTTTATTACGGCTCGGTAAACATTAAATGGCGACTGCACGGAAGAAACATGCGTAGTCAGTTTTTGTTTAATGTGAATTTGAGTTGAATGTCACAAATAAGATCATGGAGATGAGTAGAGAGGAGATTCACCGGCGGTTCTTCACATTACATTTACTCAGTATACGTGTAAAAAATAAAAAAAAAAATAAAGAAAATACTTGTATATGTACAAACACCTGTTTTTACCATAGCAGGATTGCATTCAATTTCTTACAATGGACATCTTAACAGAGACGAAAAGTTCGCAATGGAATATGGATATTTAAGCGTTTACAGGGCTGTAATTTTAAGGCATTCTCAATCTCAATGAAAATCAATACAATGTTGTATGTAATACATCAAGTGGCCTCTAAACCCCAGCCAATGACAGATCACAAGCCCTATAAATATCCATATTCCATTCCAAATTACTATCTGTGTTGAGATGTCATCAATTCATTCTCGGAAACACTGTATGTAAAAAAAACAATTATAAAAATATTACCCGCGTTCGTAAAAATAACAAAAAAATAATTAGTTTCATGCGAAGAATTATATTTTATCTAGATAATGAAGCTTTTTCAATCACGAGGAGGTGAATGTTCAAGTGTTTTCAGGGGTTATAACATTGGCACGTTTAGGTGGCCCCTTAACAATATCTTCATCTCATAAAATTTTGAAGAAAGAGCATTATTTTTATTTTTTATTTATTGAAAAAAAAAATGTTAAAAAAACATAATTAATACCAAGTAAAGTGTAAATAAAGTAAGAACATGATTATGTAGATCAAAAATACATTTTAAAATGAAACGAAAATTCCACAAAGGCACCTATTCGTGGATATACAAATGTCAGTTGTGATTTTTTTACACTCCTGTTAAAAAGGCAAGCAACATTTAAAAATGTAATATACGAAAAATAAAGAAGAAGAAGATAAAGGTAAAAATATAGAATAAAAATTCACCAAATAATTGATCAACGATTGTAGAAAAAATGACATGTTTTCCAAATGATATTTTATTGACTTCGCATGTGTTTCCCGTCGGGTCTCCGAATTATATGGAGATCCAGGTGGGAGGATTCTGGATAAAGATATCAAGTAACCGAGTGAATGTGCCAAACTTATTATAAATGGGTAATTTGGAGCGACTCACTGCGCGAATTTCAAGTCGGAAAATTTATGTCTTATCGTGTTTTGT
Organism: Micrasema minimum; assembly: GCA_022494985.1. Taxonomy (NCBI): domain Eukaryota; kingdom Metazoa; phylum Arthropoda; class Insecta; order Trichoptera; family Brachycentridae; genus Micrasema; species Micrasema minimum. The sequence goes on along the minus strand of JAGVSP010000147.1, from coordinate 115,450 downwards.
CGAAAAACGAATACGAAATTTACGCGAATGCGCTCTGAGAAAAATTAAAGAGGCAGCAACAAACATTTTATGTTAATATTATTTTTAAAGCGAAACGGGTCTAGTGGTAGATTCGAGGACTCTCTAGGTTCGAATCCCACTCCTGCACAACTTGTTTCCTGTTTTCTGGCACAGTTATTTCCAACTATTTGAAAGCAGACCCAAAATTGAAATATTTGAGTATATCATAAGAACTCAAATGTTTCTTTTTTAATAATTCTTTTTTTTTTTAAATAAAAAAAAAAGCGTTCCTTACATCAATATCTACTTAAACGTTAACATAAAAAAACATTAACTGTCAAGTCAGCTAAATGTCGCGCTGACCATTCAATATTCCATGCAGTTTTCGCTTTATACGGGACAGTATGCAAACTGCACAAGACACTGTAGAGTCTTCTGTTCCGTATAAAGTGCTCCTTAACTAGTCACTATCGACAGTTAGATCTTCGAGTTTCTCTTTGGCTCTTTTCCCCACATTAAAACCGTAAACCTTGGGTTTTGGCCGAGTTGATTCGTATGAGTTTTTTCGTAAGCTTTTTCACTTTCTCAAGAACGTCGTATCGTACTGTGGTATTCGGTTATTATAAGACCATACGCAATAAATCAACTCGAAACCGCGCGGTTTATGACCCATTGTTTGGTCACAATGTACCGCGTTTCGATCGGATATTCTCAATTCTTTGCGTAACGCGGCCATTTTAACTACTGCTCTAATACTCTCGATTATCCGTACCCAATGGTGCATAGGACACTGCATTGGTACACCGAGTGCGGTGAATCTTGATTATTTGTTACATGAAGGCAAGATGATGAGTCTTACGCTTTAGCGCCAGATATGAAATATTTATTTGAATGTGATATTCACATTTAAAAAAAAATTGATCCCTCATCGGGAACCGAACCCGCGACTAGCGTTAGCGTTTCGAGACACGTGACATTAAATTCTCAAAATTCGCAGAACGCTCATTGCAAGGAACGGGTTAGAATTGAGAATGAAATCTGTATAGCCCAGTCCTTTAGCGAATTGTTCTGCATGTTATTATTTATCTATTTATTATATGGACAATTTATAAAGCGCTGTTTTTGCGAAAAATTGCCTCAAGAGCGCTGTACATAAAGAGGGTAGATCTCAACTCGTCCTGCAGCTACCAAGCGCATGGACGGTTGGAGAATTCTAGCTCCGGATTAGAAATATAACAGATTTTAATTATAAGTTTGAATATTTTACAAAATTATGCATGTATACTAAGCAATAATAATTAGGTAATAAAACCTGCCCCTCCATTACCTACACCTTCTCACAATACTGCCATTTAACATAGTTTTTGGTATTTTGTCTCATCTTATCTCAAACTGTCTCACTCTAACTCGTGTACAGCTTATGAAAATATGGCAACAATTGCCTTATAATATCAACGACAAACTTTAAAATTTCCACTTTTTTCTGTTGGAATTTTGTTCGTAAGTCAAACGATTCTTGAACAAATTTTGAAGCGCCACAGAAATGATAAACGCATAAAAATAATGTAAAAAGCAAAAGTAGTTGATGCTAAGAGAAAAGGGACCGTTCGTACTTCTTGAGGTCTACGTTGATCTATTGCTGTTGTTACAAGACCCACACCTGGAGAGAGTATCTAAGAGCAAAACTGACTTCTTACACAATAAAGAGAGGATCCGAACCTTTCTAATTTCCGATCTTACTAATTCCAGCGGCACGACTGTTCACAATGAAATCATTTCCCAAGCTAATGACGCGAGCGTTGCATAATCAGATCGTGGGGCACTCCACATTCTGTACAAGAGGAATATTACATTAATCAGAGTAAATAGTTGCCCATTTATATAAATGAGACTGACTCGAGAAAGAAATAAGAATGGAGATTGAAAAGAGACATGCGATTGTTACTTCTGATAAGGACAGGGTTGAGACATTTAAAAAATCGACTACGTATTACTTAATCATTGTTATTTTTAATTTTCAAAATCCTAGGATTGGTCTGCAAAACGCACTCAATCTCACCTGGCTCAAAACGCACTCAATCTCACCTTCTCACCATTGTCCCTCGTCGTTGTCACCTTTCAGTCTATACATTGTTTTATGGCTACAACAGCGAACACCCCTGATCACCTACCCGGTCAGTGTAGCTTTTTCTAGGGTAATTATTGTCTCTGTTTCCTGTTCTTGCAAGATTTTACTTAAAGATTGACACTTTTTCAGGCAACATCTTTGATATTGCAAAAAGATTAATCAAAACTAAAGGTGCTGATGCAAATAACCTTAAATATTTCCCCGAATCAGACAATAGCTGTATTGAAACAAATTTTTGCATTTTGACTCCAAATAGCTTCAAACCTTCACCAAATTTTCGAATATTATGTCAGTAGACCAAATATGATGTTGCTATTGAAATTTACAAAATTGTTAAGGGGATAATTTCAAGATATTTGCAAAACAAAATAAAAAACAATGACTTTTTTCATAAAAATGCAACAAGAGATTAAAAAAATTGAAGATTAGAAAAGAAAAGAAAAGAAAAACTATGTCACAGAATTGTCTGATGTATAAGGGCATTAAAATGTATGAGGAGATTACAGATGATATAAGAAATGAACAAAATGTAAATTTATTTAGGGTTAATTGTAAAAAATTTATGTGTGAAAAATATTAGTGTATTATATTGAAAAATGTATAATGTTATAATGAGAATAGTTAGGAAAAATTATTTAGCGTAATGTACAGGAAAATAATATTAGTCATTCTAAATTATATAGTGCTAAATAAATATAATAATAAAAAAATAAAATCATTTTCAGTATCAAATAACTTCATAATTTGAATCTCCAATGAGTAGCAATCAATAGTCACAAAAAAGACTCGATTATTTCTCTATTCCAGTACAAATCGAAAAGCTTCTAAAATATTAATAGACTTTAACTCAACTTCACAGCCCTGGGTTTAATACGTAATATAAAGATTAGAATAACATTTTTGAAAACTTCTTCAACACGACATCGCAACAAACGTAACCATAAACAATAAACCAAATGAATTATCAAGCGTAAAAGTTATGGACATAAATAGAGAACGGTTATTTATGATGAACAGCATAAAATGAGTTACCCAGTTACTGCTGGATGAGAATAAACGAGAAGCATAAAAAATGTAATAAACCCGATGTTTGGTTGCTTCTTACAACTCTTTAAGGCTTTGGTTAGGGAGACAGGATGTTCATGACAAACCGTTTTATAGACCAAGATAAAACACCCTTAGTTATGCATCTGTTTTTACGATGGATATGCTTTTATAAAGCGTCGTTTTTGTAACATGTCACGTAGACGCGGTACATAAAAAAATAATATTTTAGGTAAATTAATCCTAGCATATACAAATAAGACGACCGTTTAAATCTATAATATATAAAAAAACCCTTTGTTTTCACAATAATATTCACAAAAAATCTTGACATTTTCTAATACCTATTGGAAAAATCTGGTCGGAGTCCTGACAAGACAACAAGATATGACTTTTAGTTAATTTTTGAACAAGTTTCTGAGCCTTTAGCCATTTGTGATTAATTTTTTTGTGCTATAAGAACATTTTTTTCATAAATACCTACTAATTACGTTTTTTCAATGTTACTTTTGTAATAATATATGTCCTTAATGCATGTGATTTATATAAAATCCAGTGCATTAAAAATTGCCTGAAAATCCTTATTTATCTTCTTTTCCTACAGTGTTTTCGTTCCTGTATTGAACCTACGTAGGTGTCTTCTTTTTGCCTCCATTCGTCCCTATCTTGAGTCACGTCAGCAAAAATGGTTTAATATAGTACGTACGTATAGCGAAAATACCCTTCATATTCGCTTCACTAATGAATACCAAAGGATAATATTTATGCACTTGAAATGGAGAATGCACGCTTCAGAATTACATCAAAGGTGTCTTTGTTGCATCTATGATTACACATGTAATTGAAGATGCACTTTGAGCAACGTTCAAAGATAATAAACCGAAGCGAGGAAAGATGCAGCGAGTTTACGACCTGCACGTTTCGTAGCAGACTGCACAACACGACGCAGAAAAAGAAGAAAGAAAAAGGAAAAAGGGAAGGAACCAAATGATGCACTTCAGATTCAAGATACAATTCTCAGGGCTGAACAACACGGTCATAAATTATTCAAGGAAATACAACGAGATGGATAAAGTTATACGCAAGTGTAGAGATCAACAAACTGCGGATTTTAGTTGCATGTTTATACAAAGTATGAAAAATCGTAAATATTCATTTAATCATATATCGACGAGATTGACCGCCTATTTTTCGCAGACCAAACTCATTTTTTAACTTTTTCGAAAGGTAACGCAGTTTTACATTATGTAAATGTTCCAATATTTACATAAGGAAAGGTAGCGCAGTTTTACATTATGTAAATGTTCCAATGTTTACATAAGGAAAGGTAACGCAGTTTTACATTATCTTAATGTTCCAATGTTTACATAAGGAAAGGTAACGCAGTTTTACATTATGTAATTGTTCCAATATTTACATAAGGAAAGGTAACGCAGTTTGACATTATGTACATGTTTTAATATTTACACAAGGAAAATCAAATAGTAAAATATGCACCTATGTAAAAAATTCAAATATCCTGTGTAACAAAAAGATTATTGATTGATATGGCATTTATTTTGTAGAACTCCATGATATCTTATGTTAAAATCAAAAAACGATTTTTTTGGTTCTACGTGATTTTATTATCAAGTTAGTGACAATTGTTTCGCCTTGTAAGGGCATTATCAAACTCCATTACCATTATCATTGATAATGCCCTTACAAGGCGAAACAATTGTCACTTACTTGATAATAAAATCACGTAGAACCAAAAAAATCGTTTTTTGATTTTCATTGGTTTATTGTATGCTTTTAAATACGTAAAAAAACCAATAACATATTTACATTATTAGCTAAATATACAATTTCCTGAGAGCAAACATACGATAATAACTTACAATCGCGTTTCAAAAATACACATATTTAGCGTGTCTTTTGACAGAAGTTTGACAGACTGCACAGTTTTTCTGAACAAGAAACTGTGTAGTTTTTTGAACAAGAAACTGTCTCATATAAAGCGGGCATTAGTTTACCTTCTGCAAAATCTAAGGGAAGTTGATTTAGATTAATAGGCGGCCAAATAATCGATAAAATAATGAAAGAAATTTCATCGTTGCTTTGTCACACATAAGTGGTACTATTGCAAATAAAAATGACATGCCTACACCACTTCTAGCTGAAGCATTTTCGGTTAAAGGAAAATCGAAATGTTGGTATTGAATTTCTGATATATTAAGCAAATTTTGTACTATTTTTACAGTAAGGCCCCGTTTAGGTTTAATTTACATATTGAAATCTCTTATTTCATTCAAGAAACATCGTTAATAATTTTACACAGAAAACTGATATTTAATCTAGATTATAATTATATTAAATTTGATATAAAATAAATATTGTTAAATGAATAAGCAAGGCGTTAAGTATCGCTAAAATATCGAAATATGATTACCGGTGAAAAAAAGCATGCAGGAAAAAACAATAAACTATTGTTTTATACCACTTTTATTTATTTTTTAGCTTAGTTATTAGACCCTAAGTTATTTTGGTTAAAATATTTTTTTGTACCGAGTATTGGTGGGAAAAAACTTAAAAATTACATTGCAAATTTACAAGATTAATACACTAAAATATGACAACGGGAAATGGGAAAGAGGAAGGAAGGAAAGGGATAGGGAAGAAGATGAAGGAATGGATCTTTTAATATAATATTATGATATAAATTCCTAACATCAAAATTATCAAAACATGTGGGTTTGCTCCTAGAGTGGGTGTTACGAATCGAGAATAATCAAAGCAGAACACACGCTAAAAAGTATGAATCATTTATACACCCGCTATACAGAGTCAAACAAAATGTATGTACGCTTTAATTACGTGCCATGCATCACAAACACACTGCGAAAACGGAGCACGGCGAAGTATCGGCACAGAAGCAAAGTAAAGAGAATATGTAATAATGTGATGAAGAGCAAAGGTTGGAGAAATAAACGGAATGTAAAATAAACATCCTTTTTGTACGGGTTCGGTACTATACTATGCACTGGTCCAGGGGAAAGGGTGGAAAGAGACAAAGGTGAGGTAAAGGTTCAGTCAGGTATGTGGACATTGGCGTACCTTATCGATAAAAAAATAAAAGTATTTTAAGAAACGAAAAACATATTTAAATATAGAGATGAAAGCCATCATCGTCAAAGTTTTAGTTCAGAATAAATGCTTACGAATATATAAATGATTGCTGGTAAATTTTAAGGCAATTACAATTCAGTAGCTAAATTGTTGAGTTAATAATTCATAATAACGGCAATCCTATCCAGTAATTTTAATAAACGAAGAGTATACTATAAACGGAAATTGAGAGTAACGTGACATTATTCCTCAGATAAAACAGCGGCAAGTCATGGAGAACATGGTTTTACACCGAGTTACAAAACTCAATTGAATCTACATCATATTTGGAGTTGATTTTGTAGAAAAAAAAAATTTTTGATTTGGCCCATAGTTTTCGAGATTTTTTTTTTCGAAAAATTTTTGCAAATTATTATTAAATGTCATTTATTTAGTCAAATTAATACTATTCATTAAAAAAAAACTAAATAAAAAAACGTATTTTGATAAGAATTTTTATATAATAAGAAACTTTACTAAATCTACGATAGGTACGTATGAAAGTTTTTATGATAGAATTTTTTTTTTAATTTTAATCTAGATTCAAAAGTCATATTACACATTCGACTCCAAATATGATATGAATTCATCAGTTTGTCCGGTTTGTACTACGATTTTTGTTACGATTTTTTTACAATAATTTTTAATAATTTTCCACGTGGCGCCCTTGGAAGATACCTGAAAGGTTGGCAAGGGGTATCGGGAGGTGGTGTGGGGGTTATCTGGACCTAGCACACTCACCCTCATATTGTAATACTCACATTTATACACACACTCACATATACACACTAAGGTTCCAGATAGCGTGCACACAGCCTCCAAACTGCAGACAATAAGCGCGAGATAAACCAAGGATCAACATTCTATTGATACGAACATGGGAAGAGATTGCGGAACGGTCCATACAAAACAGGACCGCACCTTTCTTCGGGTTGAAAAAACCAATTCATTCGTAATAATAGAAGAATATCACTGATTTGCGAATACTACTCTCCCTTATACGCACCCAATGGTCCACAGGGCACTGCATCAGTACACCAAGGGCAGTGAAACATAATCATTTGTTATGTGAAGGATACCTTGGACTGGTACTGAAGCGTAAGACTGATCATCTTACAGTGGCCTATGCACCATTGGGTGCGGATAAGGGAAAGTACTAGTAGTATGTGAAGGCAAGTTGATCTTACGCTTCAGTTCCAGTCCAAGGTACACATGAAATGTTAATATGAAAATCACATGTAAATAAATAAATGAGGTCGCGGGTTCGATTCCGTAGGGGTTCCACAAGAAATATTCTTTTACATGTGGACATTATTAAGGATACATTAAATTTGTAACACAGGAAGCTCCTAGCCATTCAGGACTAAAACAAAAACCACTGTAAATCAACTTATGTATGAATAACAAATAAAGATTTTTTTAGTTCGAATACTTGCACACACTCAAAATTTTGTACTATAAACTATTAAAATAAAATTTTCGTTTTTTAAAAAAAGTTAAAAACAAAGAGTGTTAAAAATAAGAGAAAAAAAAACCTAAGTATCCTTTTTTTTAGTATTTGGGGCAAATATCATTTCATCCGAATAAGTTTATTCAGCCTACGTGAAAACCCACCACCCACCTATGAAAATTGATTAGTGGAGGCAAATACGCAGTGAGATGTTATTTGTAGTGGAATTTAGGGAATTCAAAAAAAAGCTTACACAAGAAATTCCAACCAAACCACGTCGATATCGCTAGGTAAACAAACAGTGTATTTTTGTCTAGGGACGAATACAAATCGGTAAAATCGATAGCACGTTACTCAATTATTGTAAACATCCCTAAAATAACAATCCTCGTCTAAAAAAAGAAAAATCGAAATCGTTGATGAGGTTGAACTATGCTATTGTGAAATATTTTTAATTATAATCATCATCATACCATATCCGCCTGCCTGAACCAACTGAACAGCCACTAATTCTCGCGCATCCTTAGATCTAGTTGGTTAAATCCTATGAAGGCCGTATCAACCATATTGAATCGGTGCAACACCGCCTACTCAGAAAAGTAGCATGGATGATCGGTATGGAGTCAATGTTGAGAATCTCTAGTCTTCAAAAACGTAGATCTAACATTGATTCCATTTTCATATTTAAATTGCTAAATGGCATGATAGATGCACCATCTTTACTGACACAAGTGACTTTCTGTATTCGAGTCCGTAGGTTGAGAAATAATGACGTGCTGTTCCTTAGTCACCACAAAAAACTAACTATGGTTTTCATGCCCCATTGTCTCGATTGTGACGTATTGTAAACTCAAGACGGGATCTGGACTTCTTCGGTGTAAGTCTATCAAGATTTAAACATTCACTGAAGTAGACCCGATCCTGTCTTGAGTGTGTCCACATTTTATTCTAACTGTCTTAGCTTCACCAATTTAATGTTCTGTCACTTATTTTTACTGCTTGTTATCCCTTTTATGTTTAACTATGTATTTAAAATGGATTTTTTCGTAAATAAATAAAAATGAAATAAAATAAAAATGTTCCGCAATTCTGACACAAACTGGCGACCGTTTGTCGGATGTTTGAACGCTGCATCACACCTGTTCTCGTCTATGGCTGCGAGTCATGGCACCTTACCAGGGCCTGAAACAGCAGACTTCCGAGTTTTGAGAATAGGTGTCTAAGAAGAATATTAGGTGAGCGATGGTTTGAATTTGTAAGGAACACTTGGTATCTACTCGTTCTGTCATCCGGCGAAGGCGTTTCCCTACACTACGTATGCCTCCCGAGAGCCTTAACCATGCCTAATTTACAAGGCATCAGGTTCTCGGCGTCCTGGAGGTCCGCTGTTGACAATCCATCGGCAGTTTGCGTCAGAACTGCCGGACGAGGACCTGACCTGAGAGGATGTGCAGGAACTGGCAGCCGATCGCTTGACTTGGAGGCAGTTTGTGGAATCTATATTATACTCCACAAAGGGAATTTCTAAGGCGCGTAAAAATATTATCTTACGTTACTTCATATTTCGTAATATGATTTACATGAATATATTTATGCGTGTCTTATTGCCTAAGCGATATAATGTGTTTGTTATATACGTTTTTTTCATGACTACGTTCACTCTCAAAGAAAATTCAGTGGGCGTTCTCTTTTGTGAAGAACTAAAAATGAGAATAATTCTGACATGATTCTGACTGATATGACAAGGAAATGAGAAAGAGGCTTATATCGTGCCATAATTGGCAGAAAAACGCAAGCGACATTTTTGGGGAATGGTGTTTTTTCATTAAAAAATATTCTTTATGCACGAGTGGTAAGTTTGTGGAATCGTAATTAGTAATTCTTATGCTCGCATGCCGATTATTATTATCAGAAGTGTGCCAGGACAGAATGGTTGGGCGTTCTATCTACAAACTCCTCCGGAGAAATGGGGAAATGGTTAGTTAGTTTGTCTTATCATTTATTAATCTTGATTTATGACATTTTAATATTGATGGTTTTAATGATAGATGTGGTGAATTTAAGAGGAACTTTAAATTGTTTTATAGCCTCTGATTGAACACACATATTTTATATTAGTAATTAAAAGTTTTTTTTAAACCAGTAAATTGCGTATTATAATGCTGTGTAAATCTGTAATTGATGAGCAATAAAATCATGTATGTAATTATTATGATAATATGTAGATATTGTTACATTGTAGAGTTACCTGTAATTAAATAAATAATAAAAAATCATTTATTACATGAAGGCAAGAAGATCAGTCTTACGTTTCAGTGCCAGCTTCAGTAAAATGAATACAAGCAGAACAAAGTGCAGATTTAGCACAGTGAAAGTAAATTCGGTGACTGTAGCAAGCAATGCAAGAAAACGAAAGTGATATAGTATTCCTGACATTGAACGTATTACGGTTTGTAGGCTAGAACCTTTTTAGAATCGGTGTGGTGACGTAACGGAACGTGTCGCGACTAGCGACTAATTCCGTTTCTTCGTCGAGACGAACGGAACGCGAATCGTCACAACGATTATTCGCTAAGAAAAACATGCTAGCGTTTCTTTGGTACGTAGAAGCAATGGACTTGTAGCATAAGGTTTTCTGTGAATCCAATAAAAAAATAAAAACAAAAAATAGCCAAAACGCTTTCGTTCCAATGACAATCTTTCGGATGTATTCGGCGGAGCTGATAGATGCGGTATTGACATAAGAAGAGATGAGGGTGTTGGCCGGGGATTGGATTTATAAGTAACGTCCATATAACTAACTACAAGCTAAAAGCCATTGGAAAAAAGGATATTATGCACTACTCTGTACTGCATACTTTTTCCCTTATCCACAGTCATACAATGGTGCATAGGGAACTGCGTGGTACCGACTTCTTATACATTGATGCGAATTTCGAAGCACTTGTTTCACGTGAAGACGTCATCAGTCTCACGCTTTCAGCGTCCCAGTCCACAGGTATACACAAGAATAAATATGATGCATCAACCTGTTTTATTTTTTTATTTTTTTATTTAAAAAGAATGTTATGCAATCTTATGATAAGTTTGCACATATTTACATTTGTAAATGCTTTTTTCAATAAACCCTAAGCGTGCTTGTACTTGAAAAAAGATCGAGTCGTGTCGAAGTGGGGATTCGAACCGATGATCTCTGGACTCAGAGACCCCGACGCGTCGGGACGCTACCCACTGGCCCACCATGGCACCACCCGTTTTAATTAATATTACATATTGACCCCGTAGCTTAACGCGCAAAACCACTATACTACGCGGCGAACAAAAAGAGATAAACATGAAAGTAATATGATCAGTCTTACGCTTCAGTGCCAGTCCATGTTTCATGTGCGAGGTTGGTACGTAATGGTATGTAAATTTAGCAGTAAAATGAATACATGATGCGGGTACTGCATTTAAAAGCTTAAAAATTGACATAGACAAAGAAAACCAACAACAGAATGCAAAATAAATAAAGGATTGTTGATAAGATAAAAAAAGACAGAACGTGCAAGAACTGAACCCGCATCCTTGACCCTGCACAAAACAAGCTGGTTGGTTAAAACAGGGTTGCGCTAAGGTGCCAGTAAAAACTTTCGACTCCGACTCAAGCTTATTTATTTTCCATATATTGACTTTAACTCCATGATAAACTTACTGTGGACTCTTAAAACGTCGTAGGATCACGAATGAACTAGTGATATATGTTTTTCTAAGGATTGCAGATGAATTCTATCCGTTGAATTCATATTATTGACACTATGTTCATTGTACATGCAGCTGAACTTTCATATTTTTATTTTGGAAAACATATAAATATTTTAGCCTTATTTTTTAATTCTTGAACTTGTAAAATGTACCTATGTTGTATGATATTATTATAGTGTGAATGGTACTTTGTACCATCATCATCATCATCATCATACTATATCCGCTCCCTATGTGGAGCATATGGAATCCACAAACTGTCTCCAGGCCAAGCGATCGGCCGCCAGCACCCGTGCATCCTCCCAAGTCAAGTCCACGTCCCGCAGCTCTGACGCCAACTGCCGACGGATTGCCAACAGTGGACGACCAGGACGGACGCCGAGAACCTGATGCCTTGTAAAATAGGCAAGCGTGGTTAAGGCTCTCGGAGGCATACGTAGTATATGGCCCGCCAGCCGAAACGCCTTCGCCGGATGACAGTGGATACCAAGGGTATCAAATAAAATAAATAATTGTATACTTAGGATGAAAATCATAGTCGTAAAGTCATTTTAGCTGGTGTCTGTACTTGGATTCTGCGCATGGACTTAAAACAATTTTATATTTCAGTACATACTTTAAATAAAACTACGATCATTATCAGAACTAATTAGACTAATTTTACGATAATGACTTTCAGACCTAGACCAATATCTCAGTACACAAGACACAAGAATATGCATTTTTTTTTTGTTTTGACACATACAGTTACAATATGACATCATAAATAAATAAGAATAATAATATTCAAACCAATTAAGTGTCTTCTGTAAGGGAACTTAGTATTTTAATGTAGGGATGGTTGAGGGTGTGTGGGTGTCTGTGGGTATGGCTATTATATAAATATTCAGAGTGCGTTCAATTCTAGTCGAGCATCAGCTTTATTTTCTTTTCAACTATATTAAGGGACATATTAAATCAATCAATTTAAAAATAAATAAATTAGAACATGTGTGATACAGATACGAATTTTGAGAATCCTTAATTACTTCCACAAACTGGTAAGCGAAACAAAATATTACATTTATTACGTGTTATTCGGTTGGGTATATTAAATTTTATATTCGATACCAATTCTATTGAGCAGTTTGTATAAGTTAGTAATATCGAATATGGTGCGTCTATTTTCTAATTTTAGGAGTCTGTTGAATTTTGTGTTCGATGTCAAGCCCTGGTATCTACGCAAAAGTCGGTGGGAACAAACAGATGCCAAACATACACGACATGGTAGACGTGATCAGTGTGCTTATAGAAAGGATAGAAAACATCAAGAACGGACGCTCAGAGTGTTGCGAAAATGGATACAACAGATTGATAAATAAAACTTTATTAAAATCGACAGAATCAGTGAATGATGAAGAGATTCCGTCCATCAATCATTTCAAAAGGTCAAATTGGCTGAAGAAAAGCATGTAAATTTTGAAGCGGCAGTTATAAAGTGTAATGTTGTTATTTGACGGATTTTTAAAGTAAACAAAATTTAAGAAATATACATTTGTGATGTAATTTGTAATCGTTTAATCAAATTTCCTTCAAGTTTTCCGGTGGATTTACGTTATTATCTAATAAAAAGTTGTTTTGCTACCATAATTCATTGATTCATTAAAAACTGTATTTGTACGCATCAACTAAGGGTAGAAAATTATTAAACACACACATTTAAAACTCTCTGTTTAAGTCCGCCTCGTAGCATAGTGGTAGTGCATTTGGCTACCGTGCATGAAGTCACGGGTACGATTCCCGTAGGGGGTCAACATGAAATATTTATTTACATGTGATTTTCATATTAATATTTCACGTGTAATACCTTGGACTGGTACTGAAGCGTAAGACTGATCATCTAACCTTCTTGTAATAAAATGATCAAGAGACAATGCAGTCCCTATGAGCCATTAAAGGAAAACACGAAAGCATATTATTTCCTAGAAAAGTTTAAACTAATATATCCACGAAACATTAAGCAGAAAGTTTCAAATTCATGCAGGTAATTTAGGAACCCCGTTCAAAAACGCCATTTCGTTTCTACTGATGTAAGTAATGTATCCTGGTCAGAGGTTGTTTTTCTTGCTCGGTGGCGTGCTGAGGTGCATAATTGGGGGTGCGAGGACGCGCGTCAGAGACATTTATCAGCGACATCTGCCGCCAGACGACCGACCGTAGTCACGTGTCAACGCGCCGCAGGCGAGATTTTACTTTTTATGAAAACTTTTCAAAAAGTGCAATATGGCGGACGATCGGCCTAAAGACATGTAGATAGCATTTTATAATTCAAAATACATCGTATGACGTATTTAATACAATTAAAATATTTCCAAAAAAACCTAGCGAATAACAAAAGTGAAAATGCACAATTTTAAGATATTTTAACCGTTTAGGCGTATAAGTGGATTTCGAAGTGTTTATTTTCAAATGCAAATGATTTAAATATTCTAAAATTATTTTTTTTTTTAATTTTTAAAAGATTTTTTCGGTTAAAAACATTCCTAATTTAACTGACGAAACCAAAAAAATATATCGATAAAAGTGACAGTGCAAAATATATTTATACAATTTATTAATTACTTTCGGACGCATTAAGTGTTCAAGGGAGTTTCAAAATGTCCTTTAATAAGTAATTTCATTGGTAAATATTATCGGTCACGATGGGGCAGGATTGCACATTGCAAGAGGAAATATTTGATTTTCCGGTTTAAAAGTCGACAAGTCCGGCCGATGTGAAATTTACCTTCATATTTTTCATGAAAAATTACCTTCATAATCAAAATATTTACTGTAAACTCAAAGCTACAAAAAAAAATACTTACTAAATATATAGATAGAGAAATATAAACATGTAAATCATAAGCAAGGTAAAAAATAAATGTAACTCCCATTTAAAAAAAAAATTATATAAATATTAGATAAAACACCCTTCTTATGCTTCCTCCACGTTCATAGATCTAACGCTCGAGGACGATTATTCCGACTTTTCACGTGTCCACACTTCAAGTATTTGCTGAGCTTGATCGCGCCATGACTTTCTCGGCCTTCCTCGACGTCTACATCCAAGCGGGTGGTTCATACGATATTTTAGGCGAATGTATGGTACGACTATGTATAATAGGTGCACTTAAAATCGAAATTAGATCAAAATGTAAATCTACGGATTATCGACAAAATAAAGAAAGGTGTTTTACAATCGTGGAAAAAATTAACGATCAATGAGAGTTCGGACTAAAAATTAAAATAAATATGTAAATAAATAAATCATTCTAAATCTACAGCTATCTGAAGCAATAATAGTACGGAGGGGGTGGAAAATATCTCTTTTCCGTGTCATCGGGAGTAATTTCATTGGCAATTGATTGGAATCGAACGTGATGGGGCAAGATTGCACATTGCACCAGGCGATATTCGATTTTGCGGTCTGCAAGACTTATATTGGGCCAAAGCGAGATAGCCGGCTGATGTGAAATTTCGCCTCGTATTGGAGATCAGTTGTGACCTCATAAATTTCAGAAAAAGACCGCCACTGAAACAGCAAGGAAATTATAGTGTCGGCAGAAATTTTATCACTTCTAAGTAAAATGATTTTCCAGTGCGCTTTTGTGTAAAATATCTGTTTTACGTTAAGATATGCATTGGATTTAAGTAAAACATTATTGCAGTTTAAACTTTAAAATTAATGCGAAAAAATTATACAAATAATAGAATACAGTTTTAAGCTTTATGACTGATCTGAAAAGGAGTATTAATTACTTGGAATTCTTAATAATTTATTCAAAATACTATTTAGAAAGATTGCGGTAATTACCAAGAAATAACTATTGATTTTTTGTATAAATCTTAGTCAACTGATGATTCGGCATTCGGCATCGACATAATTTATCAAAATTAATTCACAAAATGAATTTTTCATATTACTTTCTTTTTTAAGATTTTGACTTGAGTCAGTTTGATTACCAATTTGGAATGAAAATGTTTATCATAATTTATGATTAAATTTTTTCATATATTTATTTAATTCAATTTTTTTTAAATAAAAAATAATAATTTGGTCTTCATGGCAGTAAATAAATAACTGATAATTATTTTTTCACGTAAATTTTTTATAGTATATCACTTCAATCCACTACTGTTTAGGGAACCACGGGACTGAATTATTAATTTTTTTTAATGAAAAACAAATTAACAAGAGCCCTAATTTTAGGCATTAAAAACAATTAGGATAACTTAAAACTAAGGTGGCTGCAAAACGAAAAAAAATATTCAGTAATTCAAGATCACATAAAAATTTAAGGGAATTACCTAGCCAGTTTTTTATGTTAAAAATACAGCGCCGATAAACTGCAGGTCTACATTACAAAACTAATGAAAATATTTTTATGCGAGAACACATCGTTAAATCAGAAAAACTATCCATCCATTATAAGCATGTTTACTCAAGTGTTGACTTACTTTTCTCCCGATTGTTATCAGGAAATAGGAAACGCGATGAAGCCATTCGAGATGGAGAAAAAGGAAAAGAGGAAGGATCCAGGAATAGATTACAGGAACGAAATGGAATAACCGGAAATAGATTTATCTGTGCAGTCCTTGCAACGCGCTAGTGCTGTAAACATAATATGAATAGCCGAAGAAAGACATAATTTAATAGAGAGGCTGATGAAAAGCTCCAACCTCATCATCAAACAGCTTGTGCAACACAGATGGGAATTGGACATGTGGCAGCATTGGAGTGTAATGTTGTGTGTCCAAACACCAGTGAACTGACATTTTTTTTCTTTTCTAAAATTACAACTCTTATTTTTTAGTTTTATTATTTTTATTGTAATTAATGATTAGTTAAATTATGAAATATATATGTATTGTATTCTACCTATGCTATGGCTAACTAAGTATTGCACTAACTACTTAGTTATGCTGGAATAAACACTATTATTATTATTAATACGAAAACCGACGAAGAAAAATTGATTTAGAAATATTAATATCAATATGAATGTTGTAAAACAATGTTTTCATTAATAATTTTCGCAACAAAATTGTTGAAAGATACCCGTTCACGAAAACGTAACACTATTTGTCGTGGCCCCCGTGACGTCATAATTCGGTCTCGCTTCTATGTTTTGCATTTTTAGTGTCATGGTAAACGTCGAGGGCTCTAGATGAATAGTGACGTAAAAGGGGCGAGGCCAACGCGGACAAGTATTTTCGCGGTAATATGAAATTGAAAACTTCAAAATAATTTTTTACCTAGAAAAAAAAAATTTTAAAGGAAAGTATTTTTATGGCTAATCAATATTAAAAAAAAATTTTTTTTTTTAATTATTATTTTTTTTTCCCTATTACAATGTGTAAGTTTGCGTCAGAGCTGAACTTGATTTGAGGGGATTCACGGGAACTGGCGGCCGATCGC
This sequence comes from Micrasema minimum, assembly GCA_022494985.1. NCBI lineage: Eukaryota > Metazoa > Arthropoda > Insecta > Trichoptera > Brachycentridae > Micrasema > Micrasema minimum. The sequence continues at coordinate 98,500 of JAGVSP010000147.1, read as the reverse complement.
TTGGCTTGGAGGCAGTTTATGGAATCCATATGCTTCACATAGGGTGTGGATATGAAATGATGATGATAGCAATGAGCAATCGTTAAATCACAAAAAAATATTCATTCCCTAAGGTTCTTGAGCCTGGGTCATTCTGATTGCCGGTCAGGTGCTTTGCACACTAAGATTAAATTGTTAAAAAATATAAAAAAAATATAAAAAATGAATAAGGATATAAAAAATTCGTCAATTGTGTATATGAATTTGATTAAGAAAATATTTTTAAAAATCGATACAGTTGAATTCGGCGTATTTAAAAAAAAAACATTTAATTGATAAAACGAAAATAAATAATTGCCATAGTTGTTTAAAAAATATAAATTCACAATTACCCAAAATAAATGGAATCTGACTCCGGCTCTAAACATCCTGAATTGCATTTTCTCCATTCAACATTGGGCGAGGACATTCTCCATACAATGTAATACCCTGTATTGTGAGTAAATAAATCATATGATGCAGAAATACCACCGAGTGCACTCAGACAAAATGACAAAATGAAATAGCTAATTGCAGAAAGAGTCGCCTCCAACTTTCCTAATTTCATTGATATTGAAAAAAACAAAAAAAAACTTCTTATACTATGTACTTACCCTTTTGGTGCATAGGATACTACATAGCTACACCAATGGCTGTGAATCTTGATAAAGATTATTTAAGCTTCAGCGCAAGTCTAAGGCATCACTTATGAAATACTTAGTGAAAAACCACATATAAAATCAAATAATGACCACATCTAGAATCGAACCTGAGACCTAATGCATAGTAGCCCAAACACGCTGAAGACTACAACATAAGAATACTTTCTCATACACTAAGGCGTACGAGAAAGTATCTTACATACCTTATCAAACTAATCGCTCCACCCATCAGAAAAGACAGAACAACGTATGTCGAGCCAGCTCGTAAAATAATAAAACATATAACTACGTAATATTCCTGTTTTATTATTTCACACATAAAAGTAATCAAGTTAAAAAAACCGAGATAATATTTTATATCTCTTAAAAAATATGAAAATCTGACTATCTTTCGGATGTAGGTACTCGGCGGAGCTGATGATTGCGGGAGAAGAGTGTCTCCTGAAGGGATCTAGTGATGTCCACATGCTCTACCCAGGGAAGAACGCGTCGAAAGAGGAGAAGAAGAAAAAAGAAGAAAAAATACGAAGAAGAAAAATAAGAAGAAGAAGGAGAATAAGAATGAGAAGAAGACTACTAGGTACTAATACTACTTTTCCCTTATCTGCACCTAATGGTGCATAGGGCATCTTGATAGTATCTTGATCATCATTATTTATCTATTTATTTATTTACGGCACTTGCCTTTTACAAAAATACACTTTAAATACAGCGAAATATATTATCTGTTTACACTGTACAAATAAAAGTATTGACAGGAGTTTTCAACCCATTACAAAATATGAAATTTTAAGAAATTTCTAAAAGGAAAAAAAAAAAAAAAAAACAATACAATACAGAAAGCAAATTCCAACCAAATATACGCGATAAATAAAATGCAACAATTCTTTAAATAAATTGACCAAGTATGAATACCTATGATATACCACGAATTTCATTTAATATAATTATTTAAAAAATGTTTGATTACATTTAACTTATAAGGCAATATTAGAAGTAGAAGAAGAAAAATGAAAATAAGTAATAGCGCAGTTGACCCCTTTCCGCATTCAGCCATTCAAATTTATAAGAGGCAGGTCAATAAAACCGCAAAGGATGAGATCCTAAATATTCCCGGTACATAAAATACGGCATCGAGGGTTCCGTTCCGCGATATAAATTCGATATGTCCGCAGTGCTATCCGTACTTTGGCTCTGCAGTCTGCAGTGGGGGTGTTCCGTGTTCGCGAACTACCGACACGCTGACTGGAAAGCGAGGTAACTGCATAGCCAATTTGGGGAAATGGAGTTACCGAGGTGTGTCGTGAGACTGTGTTCAAAAAATAAACGACGAAATATTTTGTAGAGTTGAAGTATACTTAAACATTTTGTTATTTTATTTATTTTATTTTATTTATTAGGGATTACTCAACAGCAATACATAGAATAAGGTATACAGAGTAAATTAAACATTATATAAGCCAATAACAGAGATCCACAAAAAACACATTTAAAGAAAATACAAAGGAGAAATACAACTATAAAAATTAAAATACATTATATTCAAAGAGAGAGAGGGTGGGTGGGTGTGTGTGAGTGAGTGTAAGGCTGGGAGAAAGGGTGATAGAGTGGGTGCATGTGTGTGTGAATTCTAAGAGAATAAATACTATCGCTGATTTTAAACATGAGAGGAAAATAATTCTTTTTTATGACTCTTTTTTTAAATATAAATTTGCTACAGTCAAACAAATCAATATTGCTGAACTTTGTATTATAATTACGAGTTTATACGAATCAATGGAGAATTACGCGCATAGTTACTACGAGCTACTGGCAAATGGAATAGAGATTGAGACGTGTGACAATGTTATGTTTAATGTAATGGGTCTTGTTATTCAAATTATATAAAATACTCTTTTATTTTTTAGTAGTAGTTTTAAATAAGGTATTTAATTCAAATCATTTAACTTAAGGCTACCATTTAGGAAATAAACTGAGTCGCAAAATTCTCTGATGCACCGAGCAGTGAAAATGTATGAAAAAATTCCAGAAGAGATAAAAATAAAAAAAAGTGTCTTTATTTAAGTCTAGATTAAGAAAATATATATCAGTTTAATATTAAAATAATTATGTTTAAGGTTTTTTTCTATTTGTAAAAACTAATTAGTGTTTATATTAGGACATACGTAAAAATCATTGCCATGGATCATTTCGGCTTCCGCGGCTTTCGTGTAAATCAAGGCGATTATACTTGCATTTTTGAAGTGGGCCGAAAGAACGTGCTCAAAGTATGCTTTAACACGTACTTGTTATTTGCCATGTCATCTCGGCCATACCGCGCTTCTACATCCAGGCACACTTGCATTTTTGATGATTAAAAGAACGGCTAAAAGAATATTTTAAAAAAATTGCTTATCTCATCCTTGCACTCGATATTCAACACTGATCGTGTACGTCATCCATATTACCAAACATATGTAAAACAAGCTCTTTCTAATTTTGCCGATAATGATTATCCTTAGCAGCTAGCTGCTATGGAACATGTCAACTGTTGACAATTTGTTTTCCAATCAGAACATAGAACAAATGATACAAATCATCGTGATAAGGAATGGTTCTATGGATTAGCCACTTATCATCTACATAATTGATAACTGAACTCTTTTTTTGTGCAGTATCCGTAACACGAAAAAACGATACGATAAGAGTGTCTATCGTATTTTTAATCTTTTTTAATAGTTTTTTTATAATAATTTTATTATAATTATTATAACTTTATTTTATTGTTTTTCTTTGCTTTATCTGTACTGATACTTACATTTGTTTTGTAAAAGCCCCATGGGCGTGAATAAATAAATAAATAACTCTGATACATCATTAAAATTACAACATGTATGATAAATAAAAATTACAGTAGGTATGTATGAAAAATAATGATACTGATACATGAACTAGATGAAAATGTTCAATAATTAAAATGTAATTAAAACATTTTATGAAAAAGAAGCTAAAATTCTATGCACATTGTACGATATGTACGGGAGGGTCCGATGCCTTGCAGGAAACCCGCTTGCACAGCGCGGGTGTAAACTGTGCGCCTCTCGATTTAAGCTTAGACTATGATGTCCTCTGCGTAATCTATACAATGATGTTTGTGTGAAAGCACTAAAAATAAAAATAAAGAATTGATATTTTCGGCCTTAAAATATTTAAGAAGTGCCGACCTGTAAATATTAAAATTTACATCGAATGTACCGCTAGTGTGCATAAACTTATTGCGGAATAATTATTGTACCCATATACTGAAGATGAATTATTGGCACAATACTGAAGGGTATGACGAGTATTTCTGGCCGGCACTTTAAAATTGATAAGTGAATTTCAGGGGTATCAAACACTGAATGAATAATTTTAGTATATTTTATGTGATTTTCAAGCATTTGGAGCTAAAATATTAAAAAAAATCGTGCTATTCATATTAAAATCCAACATTGTTCTAATTCTGTTCTATTGAAGATAAGAAAAAGCGAAGAAAATATTCTAATAGTGTTTTGACTTCGAGATAGATGCGTGTTTTTCAACAAGAGTGATTAGGATAATAGTATTTAGAGTGAATGATTTACGGGTCAGTATTGTTTACACTGTAAATCGATTAACAGAACCATTACGCGTAGATGATTGGCTAGACAAAAATGCTTTGCTAAACGAGAGATGTGTTCTAAATTCAAAGAAAATTGGCGTGAAGACAACAAAAAGATGGTTTTGTAAAATAAAAAACGATAATTCAAATTAGTATTCGAACGTTGTGTTCGAAAATCAAAACATTTAAAATGTATGATACAAGCATGCGTCACAGTTAACGACGCACATAATTATTTTTTTTATTTACGAATATAATACATACATCGGATTCGAAAATCAAAACGTAAAGTAACTAATGATCACGTAATATTTTAACTCGCCGTGAATAAAAAGTATGAAATTATGCGTCATAATTACATATGCGTGGCAAAATAAAAATAAAATACAATGACGGTAATAATAATAAAAGAATCACTAATTAAGCTATGATGAGAGATCACCTCAATGGCGCGTACATTTATGTAAAATAAAACAAATATGTGTATATTAAGGAAAACCAAAAATTTCATTAAAAAAATATATAATATTTTTAGAATAAAAGCTTTTCTCGGATTCATTAAAATTAATGGCTTTATTAAATCTGACTGTTAGATTATATTGCGACGAATTTAAACCACGATACAGCAATAAATTTCGGATAAAAAATAAATTATTTATGCGGTTGAGATGTGGTGGATGATTTCCCTCGCTCTTGTCGGCCACCATCCTTAATTGACAGAGATTTTCTAAATTTCTTGCCATATTTTAATATTTTCTTGTTTAAATTATTTGCATATAACTAATTAAAGTTAAATAAAAATACTTGGTACACTTCCACTTTTATTAATTTTAGCGCTTTCACCCTGTAACGGGCATCTTCAGACCCAGCCTGCGACTGATTAGTGATATACAAATAATTTAATCATGGAATTCCACCAAGTAATGTCAATAAAAAATACATAAATCAAATTTTCTTGTTTGTTTTTATATGTGATCGTTTGTCTATAATTCTAAATTCAAATAAATTGAAAAAATGTATGCATAACTAATGGAAACTGTGTAAACTTAGGTACTAGATTTGGTCTTCATGTAGGTACATAGGTTAGCTATAAAACAGCGTAATATTGAAATATTCTCAAAATTAAATCCAAATAATTTAAATAGGTAGGCAAATAAAGAAAAAACAGCGTAATATTCGAATTTCATGTTCTAAATTCAAATAATTTGTATCATGACGAATGGCAGCCACGTAGAGTTTATTTGTTTTGGTCTACGAGTAGGTGAGTGGGTAGGTAGGTACCTACTTCGCCATTTCCCGCCGAGTTTTCCTCGCGGCCGGTTTAATGGCCGCCGCGGTGACGTCACGCGGGAGGTAGGTCCTCCATTGGTCGAGTCAGTGACCTGACCTTGGTGCGGATGGCGGCGCGGTTTTTCAATCCAGCGCGGGAAACATCGGTCGCGTTTGAAAACGTTCCGAATGTGAAGTGAGAAAAGGCGGCAAACGAAAAAAATATGATGTCTTGCCTATGACTTTAGGAATTTGTAAAAAAACAACATAAAATCATCGTGCGTCTTTTAGATTTACGAACTATATGTTTACTTTTAACAATGTTTTCCTGGATCTTAATATTTAATTTGATAATTGAGAACTATGTTCTATTCTTGATGGAATCCTTAGCTATTTAACACAATAATAAATATTTTTTGATCCAGTATACATGGTGTAATAAAACCCGTAGTATAACCCGAAAACTGGCGAATCTACATCATATTTCGAATATGTAAATAATATAAATAACTTTTAAATATACAAAATATTAGAAAATAGAAGAATATTAAATGATTTGCTCTTTCTGTTCAAAGTATTAAAATCTATGTTTGATTGTTGTCAACTAACAAATTTAATTAGTATACGAGTGCCTGTCGAGTTACCCGTAGTAATGCACTATTTTACTGCAGCCAATCATCGACCAATTACAGTGCTAATTCACCGATACGAAGAATGCACGCACTGGCAAACAAGTTTGCTAACAATATTGATATTTTCAACACAAATCTACTGCATTTTAGGGAACAGTGTCTGGATGCCATCTCTGGCGGTAATGAATAGCTACCTACTGTGTAATCATTTTAAAATGTATATGTAAATGCCCTATGGGCATAAAAAAAAAAAAATAAATAAATAAATATCTTTTGAATCTAGATTGAAAACAAAAAAAATAATTCTTCTAACAAAAGCTCTCATAAGTACCGCAGATAAAGTTAAATTGCGTGAGTTCTTATTAAAATCCGGTTTTTTATTTTGTTTTCTTTGTAATTAGTATTAATTTGACTAAATAAATGATATTTGATAACAAATTCCAAGTATATCGGAAAAAAAATTGACTTCTTAATCAATTTTCTCGAAAACCATGGGTCAAATTTTATAAAAAATCTACAAAATCGACTCCAAATATGATAAAGATTCACTGGTTTCCCGCTTGTACATCGAATTTTGCTACACGGAGTACAAAATGTCATGACAAATTAATGATTTTTTATAACTTGTAGGTTAATTTTTTTTAAAACTAAATTTATCTTGCCTTTCATTCCGGTCCTTTTTCGTCGCAAATGCAAAACAAGTATGCAAACCAATTTTCATTTAATAATGCGAAATCGAATAATGTTACAAAGTGGTCAGTGATTACGTGATCACGAACATCATGAACCATCTAAAGAAATTAACAAAAGCTCCCATGTCATTATACTTTTATGAGAATCACGTTGGAATCAATATTTTGTTGTCCCAGTCAGGAATCGAATCCAAAACCCCGTGTTCGCTGCGGTATCGAAAAACCACCACAATACGAGGCGAAACGAATTGACAAATATTCTAACAAAAATATATTAGGGAGCAAAATTTCGTAAAAAAATTAAATTGAGTCACTTAGTTGAAGTGAGACACAACAGGTGAATTTTCGGAACATTGATATTACCTGGGCTAGTGGAAAAAAACGAGTCACCTCCAACTTATGACCAAATTGATAAAGGAAATGAGGCACAGAAATAATTTCAAGCGCGCAGTGGAAAAAGGGAAACACTGAAAATAATATTTTTATCAATTTTAGTGTATGTTCATGCATTTCACAATATTTTCTATGAATTCAGAATACTTACCACAATAAATTAAGAAACCATCAATACGTTTTTTATCGGACATTAATTAATCAGCGAATACGATAGTTTAATGTTTTAGTTTTGTAAGGAACACAGAAATGAGGCAACGGACACTGCAACCATTGGTATCTACTGTCATCCGGCGAAGGCGTTTCGGCTGGCTGGGCCATATACTACGTATGCCTCCCGAGAGCCTTAACCATGCTTGCCTGTTTTACAAGGCATCGGGTTCTCGGCGTCCTGGTCGTCCACTGTTGGCAATTCGTCGGCAGTTAACGTCAGAGCTGCGGGACGTGGACTTGACTTGGGAGGATGCGCGGGAGCTGGCGGCCGATCGCTTGGCCTGATGGCAGTTTGTGGAATCCATATGCTCCGTATGATGATGATAATGAGTTTTGTAAAGGTTTTCTATGAAATACGATCGGTGACGTCACAGATTAGGTATACTTTATCGTTTTTTTTTTACAAAAAAAAGCCTACTTTCCATAGCTGACCGTATGCCATCTCAGAAAGGCACTTTATAGTATTTTTAATTTTAATTTAACTCTTTATATATGTATACACCGTTTCCCACGATGAGACCGCGAAACTCCAGAGGGTGATTATTCATGGTATTCTGAGAAAAAAATCTTAATAAAGTTTTTAAAAAAAAACTCAATTCTAATTTCTTAAAAAAATGATTAAAATATGAATAAAAATTCACGCGTGTAATACCGTCCATTTTTGAACTGGCTAACACACACGTGACCTGCATCAATTTCAGATATGAAATTCGAATTTTGAATGTCCGCAAAAGGCAAGGCGTTCGGTGACCAGAACGGACCCCCACTCCTCCCCGCCCACCACCACCCCCCGCCACCGCTAGCATTTCAAACAGAAGCCAGTATTACATAGTCGCTTTTTATTAATACTTTTTTTAAATTAATTATTAAAAATGCCCGATCAAAAAACTTTATAAGGATTTTTTTCTCAGAATACCATGAACAATCACCCTCCGGAGTTTCGCGGTCTCATCGTGGGACACTTATACTATAAATCCTAATACCTATTTTTTCCTCGAAAAATCATTCTTATCACACAATAAATTCAAGTATTTTGGGGAGTTTTGAAATAGGACGCTTCATTCTATGTTTATATTTAATCCGAGATACATGGGGTTATTTACATTGCCATGGCGTTTGTTGGCGATGACCCATAAAAGATCCATAATTTATTCTCCGAAGTGGTATTTGCGTATTACTCACGATATGATTAAGTTTGGTATACGACTATGAGCTCTAACATGCGCAAAACAAATGATCTAGAAGCAATTTTAGAATGAGTCATGTTTGTGCACGTGTTTTCAAGACTCAACTCGTATAAAAACGTCAATTTTTCACAGAATCGTCAATATTTTGAAAATCATCATGGGGAATTTTCGATCGAAAATTTCCATTACATGTAGATTGTAGATGTCAATGAGTCATATTGTTTATACAGGAAGTAGGTAGAGAATGCTTGGATCAAGCAACAGGCAGTGTGAGAGTAGAGAATATTTATTTCACAAATTAATATGGTGAAATTTTTACGGGTCGTAATGATTTTCTTTATAAACACAATAGACGGTCCAAAAAAACTCGGTATATATGCGGGAAACCAGTGAATCTACACCATATTTGGAGACGATTTTGTAGAATACAATATTTTGATTTGACTCAGTTTTCGAAAAAATTGAGTAAGAAGTTGAATTTCTTCTCGAGAATTTTTTTTTTTTTTTTTTTACAAAAAAAAACTTTTGAGCTCTTATGATAAACTCAAATATTTCAATTTCGGGCTGCTTTCAATTGGTCGAGAAATAACTGTGCCAGAAAGCAGGAAACAAGTTGTGCTGGAGTGGGATTTGAAGCTAGAGATTCTTATCCGGAATCCTCGAATCTACCACTAGACCACAACCCGGTTCAGTTCAATTCTTACAAAGCCTTCAGTCAAATGTATTAGTCTTAGGAAAAAAAAAAAATTTATCTTAACAAAAATTTATGCAATTTTACTTAATCTACGGTTCTTATGAAAGTTTAAAATTTTTTTTTTTTAAAAGTTAAAATTCAAAAGCCGTTCGACTCCAAATATGATGTAGATTCACAAGTTTTTGGGACTAGGAGTTGTGTTACTCCATGCGGTAGAAAAAGAGAAGCAATTTATTATTTTAATTTATTTTTAAAACGTCTAGTAAAAAATAATGCTAAACTGTGGGAATCATGCTAGAGCTACGGTACGTGGACCTGACTTGGGAGGTTGCACAGGACTGGAGGCCGATCGCTTAGTTTGAAGGCAGTTTGTGGAATCCATATCCTCCACATAGGGGGCGGATATGGTATGATGATGTGGGAACGAACTCATTGCATTTTATAAGAGTTATGTAATTTTTAGTCTTCGAACAAAATTTTAAGAGAAGTGATATTCCACAGTTGAAAAATACTACCGTGTCTAGTGTCTAGTTACCAACTAGGTCACTCACTACGTCATCAATAGGCATCTTCGTCACTTAGACGGTGAAATTTGATAATAAGTGGTGTTATGAAATGAACATTAGGAAGCGTATATTTTTAGAAAATTTGTATGGAAACGCCCCTTCTAGTGAGTTCTTGTTCGAAGTTATTAATTCTTCATTTCGACACCTCTGACGCTGGACTTCTTCGTGACGTAGTCTGTATATTTGATTTCGATCTAATCGGAAAATAAACCCGGTATCTTATTTCGACGGCAAAAAAAGAACAATAGTGTGCATTAAGCTACCAAATTTCCTAATTAATTTTTACACATAAAAAATACGAAGCCATTTTGAAAGTTCAGCGAACTCTATTTTTAGTCATGATAAGATTTTAATTTAAAAATTCGAGCAAATTGACCTTCTAATTTCAAATGATAAGAGGGTGGATTGATGAGTTTAGCAGTCGAAACGGAAGGATAAGTCATCATTTGGCCGACAAATTTTTCGTTTATTTCTTGTTTAATTAATTTTGTCACAAAAATTTGAATGGAATCGATCATTAAAATTTTTTTTTTTTTTCGAAAAATGATTTTTTAATATCGTTTAAATTTTAATTATTATAGAACTATGTAATACTATATTTGAATAATATAAATAGAAAATTATTGAGTTTTTAATGTGCATAGTAATAAAAAATTATGATACGAAAACAACAAAAATAATAATTTATGCGTTAAATTAAAAAAAATGCATATACGAGTATACTAGATAATGTAATTCCTAAGAAAAACAATTATTATATCCTCTCTGCTTATTTATTAGGAGAAACGGCAAGATGGTCAGTTTAAAAAAATCAGAAGAACGGTGATTTAAAAAATAGATATTAAAAAAACCACGAGGGTGCCGGTAAAAAATAATTTCAAATCTTTTCTTGTAATCTGTTTTCTTTGTAACTTATCAGTCGGCCCTCGTACATTCTAAGAATAATGATTTGGTATTGACAGCCGAAATATAATCATTAGCCGCGCGGTAATAAAATAAAAAGTTAACATAAATAAAAAAATAGCAAACATCTGACCTTGACTTTCCGAGTACGGCTCAGAACCGGAGTCATCAACCGTAGAACGCGTAAATCTGGTCGTTAAGCCGGGAATCGCGGATTCATCGCGTTTTGTGGTCAGATCATTGAAATGTAACGAGGATCGTACGTAAGAATACAAAGACACGGGAATAATCCTTAATATACGCTTGGCTTGGAGGCAGTTTGTGGAATCCACATGCTCCACATAGGTAAATAAAATTTAAAAAATAATATACATTAAGTAAATAAAATTAAAATTAAAAAATTATGCGAAAAATCAAACTATATTTCTGGTTAGAAAATATGTTTTAAAAATATTTACGCCGTATCCCCTCATATAAATTGATTTAAACTTCTCGTCTCTGTTGGGATGTCCAATTGTAATTATTAGCCCGTAATGGTTGAAATCCAGTTTTTGTCTACACGTATTTGGACACACTCAAAATGTTGTTTATAAAAATTAGCTGGTAAAAGTTATAAGCATAACAAATTGAAGATTCATCTTCAGGCGTTTCCTAGTAGGTGATATTATTCGGTAAGAATCTCCCTTGCAATCATAAAGGTTTCTGCTAAAATGCTTAGCAATTTTCTCAATCGATGACAGAGTGTTCACATGTGAAGCGTCGCGCCATTTTACTGTATATTGGCAGATATGTATGTCAAATACTAGGTGAAATGGGGAATGTTGTAATACATCAAGTGGCCACTTAACCCAGCCAATGACAGGTCATAAGCCCTGTAAACGCCTAGATATCCATGTTCCCTTCCAAACTTCTCGTCTCTGTTGAGATGTCAAATTGATTTCACTCAAGTGACATTTAAAAAAAATAATTACGTCTGCATCACACCTGTTCTTCTCTATGGCTGCGAATCATGGCAACTAACCAAGGCACAAACCAGCAGACTTCTGAGTTTTGAGAATAGGTGTCTAAGAAGAATATTAGGTGTGCGTTGGATTGACTTTGTAAGGAACACAGGGGTGAGGCTACGGACACAGCAACCCGCGATTATCTACTGTCATCTGGCGAAGGCGTTCCGGCTGGCTAGGCCATATACTTCGTGTGCCTCCCGAGAGCCTTACACATGTTTGCCTATTTTACAAGGCATCAGGCTCTGGGGCCCTGGACGTCTACTGTTGACAATTCGTCGGCAGTTTGGGTCAGAGCTGCGGGACGTGGACCTGATTGGGAGGTTGTGCGGTAACTGGCCTTCCAAACGCTTGGTTGTGGTTCTTGGTGGGATCCGTATGCTCTACATAGGGAGCAAATATGATATGATGGTCCAAAGTACCATTCACACTATAATAATATCATACACCATAGGTACATTTTACAAGTTGATTAAATTGATGATTAAATTTTTGGTAAAAATCACAATAGGCTTGAACTTTTAATACCGTATCTCGTATTTTTAAAACGGATTCCTCCAATGGTTGAGTGTATAAGTTTTGTTTTATTTTAATGACATTCGGACGACACGGCTGACGATTCTTCGTTAGTTTGCGTCAGAACTACGGGGCGCCGACCTGACTTGGGATGACGCACGGAAATCACTAAGCTTGAAGGCAGTTTTAGGAATCAAATTCCAAATAGAGGGCAATCTGGTATGATAATACTGCCGTCATAAGAATTATGTCACGTTTAATATACAATTTTAAGTATTTACAGGTTATTGTTTCTGAAAGGCGTTTATGTATTTAAATGTTTAAAAACCTCGAATTTGAATAAAATAGCATCTTTTATATTCAAATTCAAGATTATAAAATATATTTATACATACGCAAAAAATGATGTCTCATAAAGACTGATCATCTTGGCTTCATGTAAAAAATGACCAAGATTCCCTGTACTTGGTGTAAAAAATGCAGTGTCCTATGCACAATTGGATACGGATAAGGATTCTTATGACGGCAGAATAATGATCATGTTTTTCAAATTAAGTTGTCCTATAAAGGGTTAACTGAATCACTGTCATATATTGTATGAGATATGCATAAAATGCGAAGTATGCGAGTTATTTTTGCGACTTCGCTCCTTTCTGCAAGCCGCGTTTTGATTGGATCTTCACATATTTATTGCTCTTACAAATCTTGAAGGAATTTTCATACTGAAAACATTTCACATTGTATGAAAAATTGTCGTGCGTTCAAAACGAGCCAAAACTTTCTGTGAATGCAGAAAAATAAAACTAAAAACCACAAGAACATCGGTGCAATCCGTTTATAAATCGGACAATTAATAACAGAGATACAATCATTCAAAGTTTGATTTTTGTAACGATTTTGTATGATAGGCGATCGGTGACGTCATCGTATGTGGAATAAAATCTATAAATGATTGTATCTCGCTTATTTATTATCCGGTTTACAAACGGATTGCACTGTTGGTTTTATGATTTTTTGCTTTATTTTTCTGCATTCACAGATCACTGCTTTATTTTTGTTTACAAGTCCATTCAGACTAAAAATAAAACTGTTTCATCGCACGTAACTAATACGTGAAATTGTACGTAAACATATTTCATAGATACCTTGGACTGGCTCTGAAGCGTAAGACTGATCTTGCTTTCATGTTACTAATGAGTGAAAAAAAATATACTAGAGTTCAGAGCTGCATTCAGAATATTCTTTTTATCGTGCAGCAAAAATATATTTGCACAAAAAAACTTCAAGTTCGTCTCGCGGGAGATGTATGGTCGTCATTTGGAAGTTGTTGACGTTAGAATCTACTTTTTAAATAGTTGTGTGAAGAAAGTAATTAGAGTATGTTTATGTTCTAAAGATTAAGTATTAAAAACAAATTAATAAATGCTATTCTTTTATAACGAAAGTAAAACTTACCGAAAAAGTAACTTGTTTCCTATGTTAATAAAATGGTGGTCGAACTTACCTGAAAAGAAAAATAAATACGTTAAAATAGTTAACATGTGCGAAGTAAAAGTGCGTATCAGATAAAATAAAATCAATGATGCACATTTCAAATGGATTTTGACCACATTTTGACGTGATAACGTCTAATAAATCGATGAACGCCGGCTGCACACACGAAAAAGCATGACTCATTGTCACGTTCCGCCTAAGCCGAGCGTGCAAGCGAGAGCGCGGAACAAGCGATAGAGAGGCATGATCGGCCCAAGCGTTCGGTTTGTGACGCATCTATCTTTCTTCCACTCCATCGGCCGATGCGTCCTAGTAGAAAGGAGACAGCAGCAGCACACAAGCTACAAAGTGAAAGTGAAATTAACGAGTGCAAAAAAATGATAATTTATGGAAAAAATTGTAATTTTCAATTAACTCCTGCTTTGTATTATACAAAATAATTATAATTTAGTAATAATAATTAAATTCAATTCGTAAAAGTATGCTATTTTTCATCAATGTTTTCTTATGACGTTATCACGTAAAATTATCGTCCGTAAACCGACTTTACAGACAGCCAATTTTAAATATCGATAATCCAATTGATAATTACTCTTTTATTACAAAAAAATAGACACATAAAAAAACTTTAATTTAAAACACTTTTTTCGTAATCTGAAAAAAAAAAAAAAACCTTCGACTGTCTCAGAATGTGCTCTAATGAATGTATCCGCACCTAATGGTTTATCGGGCACTGTATCGGTACACCATTATTTAATTACACGAAGGTGAGATGATCAGTCATACGCTTCAGTACCAGTCACACATGAAATATTAATATAAAGATCACGTGTAAACAAATATTTCATGTTGAACATGTCATGTATGGGAATTAGTTCCGCGACCACATGCACGGAACCAAATGCGCTGCCACTATGCTACGAGGTGAAAAAACAGAATATAAGATAGAAACAATAAAAATAAAATACAATTTGACATGTTTATTATTATTATTATTATGGATAATTTATATAGCGCCGTTTTCGTATAAATATACCTCAAGGGCGCTTTAAATATTGAATTAAACGGCTCGGGAAATTTAAAGTGAGTGAAAACTCAATTTCTGAGTAGAAAATACCATTATCAAAATTAATCAAAAGATTTTGAGAACATATAGGTCTTAAGTTTCTTTCGAAACATCACTTCACTCTCACAGTTGCTCACTTCTGGTGGGAGAGCATTCCAAGCCACAGGGCCCGCAACCGTAAAAGCGCGCTCTCCAAATTTTGTGCGCTGATTACGGATCGGTACTAAAACCCTGGGTAACGTTTTCCGATAAAATATGAACGCTGATGCTTGTCCAAGAATAAAATTTATATTATCAGGTAAAAATTTTACATTAAAAATTCTGATTGTTGTACGAAAGTTCCGTGATAATTCACCCAGGCCACTTCATGTTATTATTTTTCCCGCGTCTAAATTCTAAATTAAGAACAGTATCGGAGATTCCGACCGTTGGTCTTCGAACTTCAGATGATCAAATTCGGGGCGTCACTTTTATTTTTAACCACCACATCTCTCCATACAAAGATTATATTATAATAGGAAGTCAACGTACGTGATTGGAGATTGGTACAGAGCGGCCATTTTGTAATGAGCAATCGGAAATCATAAAGTAGAAAACGATACGTCCGCCCCTGTTCAAATTCGAACAAAATCTTATTTGAAATTTCCGCTTTTTAAAATAACTTTAGATTTCACAAAAAACGCAAAACACCCGTTTTATCATTTGCCGCCGCACTGTTGGTGGAGGGGATATAATACAGAAACGATCATCCGATTAATTTCAGTGCGATAGAAATAGAAGGCTCGTCACCATCCACTCACCAAATTAGTAGGAGCCTTTAAACGTTTACGTTAACGGCACGCTGCGTATGAAAACGCCCTAAGTCACATTGAAAGCGAATTTTACCGGGTTTACATCTCTAGCTCCTTCAATCAAAATCCAGATTTAATGTCTTTGGTGTACCAACCCAGTGCCCTTTGCACCATTAGTTGCGAACAAGTGCAAAAGAAGAAAAGCTAAATTTTAATTTCTAAAAAAAACATTACTTTTATTTTTCAGTTATGTTACTTTTCCTTTAAAACATTTTATTTATGCGTTACATATTACAAATAAGCAACTGTGTACAGGATGGGTACTTGGCAACAATAATTAGTATATAAATGTTTCAATATTTTTAGATACTTAAGAGATAGCCTATAAGTGGACTTTATTGTTAGAAATTAATGGTGTATATATTTTTTTTAATAAGTGTATGCCTGTTGGCTGTCCTAAACAAATAAAAATAAAAATAAAATAAAAACAAATTATCAAGATGGTGTATCTGTACAGTGCCTTATGCACCGTTGGTTGCGGAAAAGGGAGACTAATAGTAGTAGAATCGGAAGGCGCTATGTCCATATTTGCAGAAAATATGGAGTTGGCGCGTTCGCGTCGTGGGGCGACGTTCTACCGCCAAAACAATTTTCCGGACTATTCTCACTAGGGGAATTCGAATGAGCGAGCCATTACGGGTGTCGTTTAGGAGCAAACACGACAAATGATGATTGTATCGTGGCCGGACCGCCTAACGAATTCTGCTTTACCGTCACGCGAGCACAGGTGATGAACTACAAAGCAGGTAGGTACAAACGTTTTCGTAAATAAAACATAAGATACCAAATTTTCATTTATTTTATAGTAATATGAGATTTGATCCATTTTATTTCATAAATTTTTTAATTATTTCTTTTCTTTTTTCTCTGTTTTTGTTGTTTAATTGTATTATTATATATTAATTTTTTCTTTTATATGAACTTTAGACCCTTTGCTTCCTCACCTTAAGGTTTTGCATACATTTTTACTATTGTTATTATTATTATATTTAAGTGTAATTTTTAAAGTTATTTTCTATAAATTATTTTACTAGTTATTTACGGGTAATTACCAATTTTTTTGCGTATTTTGAAACACATAATAATGTATTTATACTTATAGTATGTGTTTTTCGGTGTAAAAAACAGAACTAACAACCCAGTAGTACTAAATGAAAAAATAACGAGTTCTACTTTACCGTCACGCGAGCACATCTCCAGTTTAATGAAAAACATTTTACTAGTTTAAGAGATATCGACTCATCTTTTACTATAAAAAACTTTTGGCTGTCTGTAAAGTCGGTTTACGGACAATAATTTTACGTGATAACGTCATAAGAAAACATTGATGAAAAGTAGCATACTTTTATGAATTGAATTGAATTATTATTACTGAATTATCATTATTTTGTATAATACAAAGCAGGAGTTAATTGAAAATTACAATTTTTTCCATAAATTTTTGTTTTTTTTTTTTTTTCTTCTTGTGTCTCCCTTCTTCTCGGACGCATAGGCCGATGGAGTGGAAGAGAGATAGATGCGTCACAAACCGAACGCTTAGGACGATCGTGCCTCTCTATCGCTTGTTCCGCGCTCTCGCTTGCACACTCGGCTCAGGCGAAACGTGACAATGAGTCATGCTTTTTCGTGTGTGCAGCCGGCGTTCATCGATTTATTAGACGTTATCACGTCAAAAAAGGATGACGATTTATACACGGATTGCACCGATGTTCGTGTGATTTTTTGTTTTATTTTTCAGCATTCGCAGAAAATTTTGTTTTACAAGCCCATTTTCTCAAGAAAACTGAGTGGTTGGTAGTGCGCTAACAATCAGTGAAATAATTAAGCCCTTAACAAGGACATCCTAATAATTATCATTACTAAGGGTGTACGCAACGAGTCATTTAATACTAAAATTACACTATACAAGGGAATCTGCGCTAAGTATCAACAATATTTAAGGATTAAGGAGCCTTGCTACGTAATATAGTGATTAAATTTCACAACGGTTCCTAGAAATTAGGCACCGAAATAATTACGAAAATTTTACGTAAATTAAGATGATATCCGCGTTGGGCGAAAAAATACGCGCAATTTACTTTGTGGAATACCCACACAGTTATTTATTTATTTATTTACATGGTGGGTGTCATTCTTATTTATTTGATATATTGAATCAAAACTTAAAAAAAAAATTTACACCAAAACTAAACAAGTTACTCGAAAATGAAATAAATAAATAACATATTATTATTTTGGTATCTTTGATGATGCTGGATATTATATCGGTCAGGTTATGTGATAAAAAATATCTATTGAATTGAGAATCTCGGTTAATTATAATTATTATTGTTGGAATCGGTGTATCTTAAAAAAATAATGATAATCATACACACACCGACACACAAAACTCGATGTACAAGCGGAAACCAGTTAATCTACCTCATATTTCTGTAGAACAATGCTTTTTATTTGACCTATAGTTTCTCACAAAACTGAGTTAGAATTTAGAATACATTTTCTTTTAATTTTCAGATAAAATATTTTTTAAATGTTAAATTTTTTATGTAAACATTTAGAGGCTACCAAAATGTATCTAAAAATGGAGATAAAAAACCATTAATATTTTATATCTCCATTTTATAAAAACTGCAGAGACCCCCTCTTTGCTTAGTAAGGCGGTATAGTTCATTTTCTTTAAGAAATATATCTAATAAATATATTCTAATAAAAAGTTAGTAGGGTATTGTTATTATCATCAGAATCAAATAAGAAAATCAAAAGGAAAAGTTAGACTTGACTCGAATACGGAAGTAACTCTGATTCTCAGATAAGCCAGCCTTATTCGAAATACTAAACGTGCTCTGAGCTTATCTCCATCGCGGATTGACCGTTTGTTCTCCTTACTAAAACCGTTCTTAAAAGACATGTCAAAAATCACTTCTATCAGTTGAATCTGCCGTAGATACTATGTAAATGTGGGCTGAGGCCCGTCACCGTACATAATGGACGGGGCTGTTCAACCCTCTTTACCTTCCTTAACAGATAAAAGGGGTGGGTTGGTTTAATATAGAGGTTATTTAACAATGAAGATAGAAAACGAGGCTTCGAATTTTCGGACTGTTTTTTTTATCGTAATTTTTAATAGCAGCAGTCCTAGTAAGCTATCCTGCGGCATTCCGACGTTTACAAAATGTTATAATTTTTACAAATCAATATATTTTTGCGTTAATAATATAATCACTTAATTATTATTTCAGTATCGTGCGAGGTATTTGGGTGAAAAATTCTCGAAAAGACGTAGTACTTTAAAGTTGTTGTGTGAAGTCGATATATATCGAAGTGCGTGCATGATTTATAAATGTGGGGGAAGCAAGGGAAGTGTCTAGGGACAGAGTGACAGGGTAATGCGCGTTCTATCCTTACTACCGACCCCTTCTAGAAAAAAGCGGGCTGTAAGTCTAAAAACGGTTCGATTTTAATTTATTAGTTGTAACACAGATATGCACAGGACACAAAATCAATTAGAAACTCTGATGAGAAACTCCAGTGGAACTAGTGTTAAACGCTTCAGCGGACACTTAACTGACTATCACACAACCAATAACTAATATCACTGACTCCTGTTCTATAAAGTATAACTTTGTACCCTCGGGACTAAGCCAAAGTTAGTGTTAGTTATTTACTGCAAAGGTAGAAATTCGAAAAGTTAAGTTTACTATTCAATAATAACTCACTTTTTTTTTCATGACATATTGATATACAACAGTTTGAGTGAGACAAAAACTGAATTTAAATCCATTACGGGCTAACATTAAATTACAATTGACATTTTAACAAAGGCGAGAAGTTTGGAAGGGAATATGGATATCTAGGCGTTCACAGGGCTTATGACCTGTGATTGGCTGGGTTAAGTGGAAACTTAATGTATCACACCATTCCCCATTTTGCCTAGAATTTGATATCCATATCTGCCAATGAGGAAATCCACTGCTACCCGATATTGAATTTTAAAAATGCTTTCGTGTAGACGCGAATATTTAAAAATTTTGAAGTGGGATGAAATATCCCAAAAACGCACGCAAAAATTAATAAAAAATGTTGAAAAAAGCATTCATTTCAAAATCTTAAACAATGACGTCACTCCTTGTATCTAAGTGTAGTGTTTCCGGTTTCCGATTTTAAAACCCCCGTAGCCGCGTTCCATGGCATTTTAATATGGAATATAATAGCTTCTATTGCAAAAAAGATGGCCGTCATTCAGTCTCCCTAGAACAGCTGTTAACAGTATATGACAGTTGAGTCGACGGTATATTTTATCTGTGCTTCCCGCGTCAGTTTGCATAGATTTTTGACAGTTTTGTTACTGGCTGGAGAAATACCATGGCCTTAAACAACCCGTTTTATGACGTCACTGCTGAAAAAATGACGCAGTTAGTACATAGTAGTATTTGGCGCGGTATTTGAAATGTGCAACTTTAAAAAATCGTATCTTCATCAATAACTTATTAATAACTTATTATTGAATATATTTTTTTTGTTTAGTTAAATAGTAAGTTTATAGAAAAAAAATACTTTAGAAAACAGTGGATTCCCTCATTGCCAGTGAAATGGCACGACGCGACGCCTTCACATGTGAAAACTCACTGTCTCCATTGAGAAAATTGCTAAGCAGAAAAAAGAAAAAGCATTTTAGCAGATAAATTTATGATTGTAAGCTAAATTCTCACCGAATTACCTATAATTTGAAACAGTTTTGTAATCAATTTGGCCAAAAAAGTTAGTTTTTAATAATTATTATAATTAATATTTGGTGGTCACCCATCGATATAGGCAAATAAATGGTATATCTACACGCTCGCGTCGCGCGTCGCCATTATGACCTTTTTGTAAACAAAATGGCGACATAAACGCGCGCAACAAGCTCCTGAAACAATTCGCTTTAAACAGGTGATGTTTCGGAAATGCAAATCGGCGGGAAATGCTGGAAATATTTAAGCCTCATTGAAATAATCACAATGGCCGACCTGGAGAAACAATGCTCCGTAATGTCATGTGTGGCCGACCGACTAGTGACTGACAAAACAACGTTTTTGGCCTAAAACACATTTCGGCTTTTATCTTAGTTTCGGCCGAAACTCGTTCAAATAACTTTAAAGCTAAAAATAAAGAATGGTTAAATACATCGAATGGACATTTAATCAAGCCAAAGACAGGTAAAAAGCACTTTAAATCCTTATATTTATGTCTATAATACATGCCCAAACTTATGCAATTCTTCCTGTTTATTTTAATTTAAACCACGAAATAAGGCGGTTTTTTACTGAGTTAAAAGTATACTATATTTATTTATTGATTAAATAGGGTTCTTCCCGATAGCATGAATATCCTTAAAAACGTTATAAATATTGAAAGTATATTTTTACAATTCCAACGATATAAAACACAATGATCAAAAATTTTGTTTTCATTTATAAATTTATGTTTTAAAAACACGAAAATACGAATGATTTTAACGCCCGTTATTGGCTTATGACTTCATACCCGTCTACCGTGAAAGGAGTGAAATTCATTCCGTAGTGAGCGCCTATATTGCTGTGACGTCACACCGCATGCGCCAAGTGGAGGATTTTGCGAGCGATTTAAAAAAGCGCTATTTCAAACCGCACTAGAAAATTCATATGACATCGTAAAAAAAAAAAAAAATCCCTTGATATTGTAATTTTTTCAATCATTTTTCAAAATAAAAAATAAGAAATCGGGAAGAACCCAATTGTTCATGTTTATTAAAAGTAATTTAAACCACGAAATAAGGCGGATTTTTACTGAGTTTAAAGTATACTATATTTATTTATTGATTAAATTGTGTTAGAAGTTTAACATAAAAAGTTGTTTATGATCCAGAACCTCTAAATAAGCTATAACCTGATCATTAGCAATATTGTTTTAAAAAAATATATATTTATCGGCTTTGAAAAAAGATAATTTTTCAGCCCTTTTCAGTTCGTCAATGTACGCAATTTCAGTTTCTGACACTTCAAAGCCGAATCCGCGACCGAAACTTATTTTTCGACCGAAACCAAAGCAAGTGTCAGTCACTACAACCAATAACCAACCGTCATTTCGTGATGCGTCGGTTCCATGAAAATTTAATTATCAATAACGGTTGCTTGGGTTATACGTTACAATGACAAACAGCGATATTATCTCGCAAATAACATTAATTAAATAACGAAATTAATCGGATTAAATAAGCTGCCATAATCTGGGCTTTAAGCTTTAAACGAGCATTTTGGTTAAATTGATCACAGAATCGGAATTCGTCCGAAAAAATATATCACAAAATAAATTAAATGATTTTTTAAAAGGTATATTTTTATGGACAGACGATATAAAAAGTACTGCAGGATCCAGATGGCAGCTCGAAGCCCAGGACAGAAAGCAGTGGACCAATATGAGGAAGGCCTATGTCCAGCCGTGGATGAACAATAGCTGATAAAGATAAAAATAGTATTTACAAATTGAAATATGTGCAAATATCATAAGATTGCATAGATTTCTTTTTAAAAAAAAAAAAAAAAAAGAAGAAGAAGAATATATATAAGTATATATATTTTTTAAAGTTTTTTTCTTATTTTGTATGGAGACCATGCTATGATAATACTAATTTCTCGAAAATGAACTGAGAAAACCATGTTATAGCTCACATCAACATCCACATTTCTGTTTAAGAAACATGTTTCTATCTTTTTCCTGTGTCGAGAGATATTAAATTTTAAAAATAAAATTTCCACGAAACAGTACCTAAGCACTGAAATCGAATCCATGTCTTGCGATTTCCCAAAAGTTGCAGTGCAGTTTAAATTTAATAGTGCGATACATTATTCAGATTTTTTAAAATTTCAATTATCTATTCACAATTTTGGCATTCTATTTAAAACCGTATTTTGCACGCATTATTCGGAATAACATACAAAATTTCTCTCAGTATGCAGTTGAAAGTTCAATTTTTCAAGTAAATTTAACAAGCAACGGGCTGAAAAACCAAAATTTTGTGTAAATGCAAAAAAAAAAAAAATCACACGATCACCGGTGCAATCCGTTTATAAATCGAATGATTAATAACAAAGATAAAATCATTCAAAGTTTGATTTCTGTAAAGATTTTGTATGGTAGGCGATCGGTGACGTCACCGATCATATGCGGAATAAAAACTATAAATCATGGTATCTCGCTTATTAATTATCCAATTTACAAACGGTTTTAAATGGATAGTGGCAAATAAGAACGAAAAAAGTAGACTGAATGCTGTTGAAATGCGATCTATGTGTGGTAAGACTATGTATGATAGGTGTACAAATGTCGAAATAGAGAGCAGAATGCAAGGCTTGAGATAAGCATTATCGACAGTATTAAGAAAGGGCTTTTACGATGGTTTGGTCATGTGGAGCGAATGAGTGATGAAAGAACGGCTGAAAGAAGTTTAAATGCAAGTGTGCCTGGATGTAGAAAGCCGCGGAAGGCCGAGAAAGACATGGCATGACCAAGTACGTTTAAAGTACTTGAAAGTGGTCATGTGAAAAGTCGGAATAATCGGCGTATGTGCATGAGAAAGAAAGTATGAATAAAAGGAGCCATACGTCAGGAAAGCAAAGGCGTAGTATCACTCTCTGTCAGGACAGAAATGGGTTATGGCGTTCTATCCTCTCTGCCTATCCCTAACGGAAAATGGTACAGAACCTCGTTTATTAAAGATCAAAATGTAGTTAGTTACAGTCGGAACCTAGAATGATTATGGTTTTGTGATTCCTTCGCTTTATTTTTCTTACATTCCAAAATAAAGTGTTGGTCTTAACAAGCCAATTATTCAATAATCAGTCCAGATTTAATGTTATTCACATATACGTTATTATTACTATGTAAACATCGTATGGATGATCGATTTAAAACCAATCAATTACATAGGCATATTGATCCCGAAAAATCAAAATGCCCACCGACAGCCAATTAATATGTACCAAGTTTATAATGTAGACGGCTTCTGTCGGAGAATGAACAAGAATATTATATTATTATTCACTTGATAATTTTTTCTTACATCACAATATTATTGTGTCGCTTAAATTTAAAATTTATACATTACCGTCGATATGTGCTTATTTAACCTGAGTAGAATTAATTAAAATGTTATTTACAATTCTAAGTGAAATCTACTCTCGATTACAAATACAAATATAATATAATTTATAACAAAAATATTTGGTATTTTTGTCGCCAAGGGAAATGTTATTTTTTAGACATAATTTAAACCAAAGGGAAATCATAAAAGTGATAATATCACGGTATATTAATGAATGTAATATCCAATGTTAACTTAGAAGTGACCTTATAAGATTATATAATTATATCACTTGATATCATTTTTCTCTGCACATACTTCGGAAAAAAAGTCGCTTGGAATCGTTTTCCTTTCAACCGTCGAAATTTTGCTAAATAAACCTGAGTGGCGATTAATTATAAATGTGATTCTACAGATCTACGTGGTTAAAATATACCTGAATTTCCTATAGCAAAAATAAGTTTTGACGTATAGATCCAAATTGTTAAAGAATCATTTTTGTCAATACAAATAAAAATTGCAAAACATTTATTTTTTAAGACAAATAAAAAACGTGGACTTTGATTCATAAATAAGGCAATGCTTAAAACCAAAAAATCGTGCGTAGAATAAGAAAAAAAAACATACATTTCTTCTGCATGTGATTTATCAAAGGATGACATTCATCTACATTAATATCAATTAACTTAAGGCTCCACCGCGCTAGAAATTGTGTGTTTTCGAAAATTGACATTCCGGATTTGTTGACAGCACAAAGCTTCGGAAAAAAAAATTTAAGTATGTAATACAATATACCTTCTTGTCAAACTATTTTTATACTGGGAATATAGCGTTAACGATTTTGGAAAAAAAACTTATAAATTCTATGGAAAAAACAGGAAACTATTAATAGGAAACTCACATGCAAAACAAAGCAATGCGAATCATATTGAAGTGCAGTAGAAGAACAAACATTAAAAAAATGATTAAACTCCTGAATATTATGTCAGTAGACCAAAGAATCAAATATAATGTTGCTAATGAAATTAACAAAATTGTTAAAAGGGATAATACCAAGATATTTGCAAAACAAATAAAAAAACAATGTCTGTTTTTCATAAATATGCAACAAGAGGTCAAAAAAATTTAGGATTAGAAAAGAAAAGAAAAAACTATGTCACAGAATTGTCTCATGTATAAGACTGCATCAAAATGTAATGAGGAGATGACAGACGAATTAAAAAATGAACAAAATTTAAAGATATTAAGGCTAAGTGTAAAAAATATATATGTGAGAAATATTAGTGTAGATATTATATCATGGCTAAATTGAATTAAATAAATAATGATAGGATAAGAATAGTTAGGAAAAAAAAAAATAAGTGCAATGTAAAAATATATTAGTCTATGTAAAAAAATATATATACTAAATAAATATAATTTATAATAAAATTAAAAAAAATTCATATGAACCCCCGTACGGAAATCGAAACTGCGACCTCATGCACGGCAGACAAATGCGTTACCACTATGCAACGAGGCGGAATTAAACAACACGAGACCTTTACAAAACACGTGTTAAGGCAAGAATGGCACATTATGTATATTAAATTGTTTAAATTTTAATTAGTGACAGTTAAGATTATTATGGCGTCATAAGTCATCTAGTCCGACCTTTTAACTTCAAACAAAGACTGTCAATGACATGCCATCGCAAAAAGGTGAAAAAGCGATGTTTGTCAAAGGGAGAATGTAAAAGTAAGTGCCCTCATATTGTTGCCTTTTCCATTAAGTAAACAATTGCTAAACCCGAAATTTAATAAGAAATCTTGTAAAATTTTACTTAATTAATGGTATTTTTATGAAAGCTGTTATGGAGACCTTGTGTACGAAAGAGTCGATTTTTTTCAGTGTGGCGAAATGAGTTTTAATTTTTTATTTTATTTTGAATAATTTTTAAAAAAATTTACAGGAATAATATTTAATTATTTATTTATTTCTTAAATAGCGTATAATACTAAAACATAAAACATTATATTATACTAAAACATTTTTAATCTAATATTTAGAAGAAATATTCATATTATATCTAAATAAAGAATTAAGAAAAAATTGTTACCTGCATTAGGTTTAAATTTCATGCATAATTAAACTTTTTACAAGATGTAAATATAGGTGCAAATCATGATATATACCATGATCTACTCCAAGTAAATTTTTTATTCACAAAAATAAGAACTTGACCCAGTGTAATTCTGGGTCAGAAAATAATCTTGCACTTCTTTGTATTGGCCGAAAATTGCATAGAACCGGTATAACTCCAATAATAATTATTCAAAAAAAGTTAAATATACCTACTTAATCATGTGACACATAATACGTAATTAATTCAGGGATAATTTCACCGCGTACTTTATAAAAAGTAGGTCAATAGATATTAATTAATAGGATTTATAATTTTTTTATGTAAAAAAAAGTCAAATACAGGGGCATGCAAGTGTACGTATAAAATTTATGTTTTTAATAAAGTACTACTGAAAGTAAATTTAGTGGTTCTATTAGTGACATCTTACCTTCATTGAATAAAATGATCAATATTCACTACACTTAGTGTTCCGATGCAGTGCCCTATGCACCATTGAGTGTGGATAGTGAAAATAAGTTTTAGAAACTTATAGAATAGCGTTTTTTGAGTTTTTCGAATTTTGTAAATAAAATATATGGATGATAAAATTGATTTTTTTTTTTTTAAAAAGCTCACCTTTTATGAAAACCGTCACATCTTGCGCTTAGTATGAACAAATATATCTGAAAAGAAATGGAAAAATGAATTATTAAAAACAGAAATTTATGAATAAAGAATTTAAAATATTTTTCTGTTAAAATGTTGACTTCGTCGAGAATTGAAACCTGGGGTTTAACGTCCATCAGCCGCGACGTGGTTACCACTGCACCAACATTCACGTAATAGAATACAGCACGGTTATTCTAAAACAGAGACAGGCCAGAATTTCAATTTCAAATCTGGTGGCACTGGGTGAATTGAAAAAAGTAGGTAAATCCAATTATTAGGACGCCGGAGACCGAAAGCACTAATTAAGTTTGTCGGTGCCGGGTTCTGCATTACGGACCAGAAGTGGAACTAATCAAAGCAGAATTACACCACTTTGAAATTCCACAAATTTAACAGGAAAGTCCATCCTACATTCTTTGCTTACCTACTGAGAAACTAAAAGTTTGCGAAATGAATGATATTATTTTTATACATGGTGAAACAAAACTCGATGTACAAGCGGAAAACCAGTGAATCTACGTCATATTTGGAGTCGATTTTGTAGAATTTTTTTTTTTATTTGACTCATAGTTTTCGAGAAAATTGGGAACAAATTTTTTGCAAATTGTTATCAAATATAATTTATTTAGTCAAATTAATATTACCCATTAGGGAAACAAAATTAAGATACTGCATTTCAATAAGGATTTGTGCAATTTGACTTAATATGCCATCCTTATAAAAGCTTTCTTGGAAAAAAATAATTTTTGCAAGCTCAGATTAAAAAGTCGTATTACACATTCGACTCCAAATATGATGTAGATTCACCAGTTTTCGGGTTGTACTACGAGTTTTGTTACTCCACATCGATATTGATATTGTATATTAATCAATTTTAAGCGATTACGAGCAATAGTGAAAAGTGGAGATTTATATATTTCCTTCTAGGTCATTGTTTTTTTCAGGACGTGGACAGTTATTTAAAATAAATTTTCGTGACAAAAAAAATTTATCTGTAAAATGATAAATAATATCGAACGTCAGTTAAAACATGATTTTTGATTGATCTACGGCCCCTGAACTTTCGCGAAGTGAATGTGCCTTTAAATACCAATTTTCACAATGGCGCAATAAATGACATTCACGGTAATTGAAAGCACCGCACTCGCGATTCAACTCTGTCCTCAGCCTTCAAAGATTCGTCGCAAAAAACGGGCTCGGCGTGAAAAAATCCACAGACGCGATTTCGTAATTGCGATATCAATCTAAGTATGTAAGAAATACAGCCATCATTGTATGCATTATTACAACATACATAGCTATTAATAAGTTTTTAATTTCACGGTGAATTTAAAACGTTTAAAAGGACTTCTTTCCAAACATTATTTTTTGTTACCTTCATACAAGAATTCACTAAAAGAGCGTTTCCATACAAATTTTCTATAAATATTCGCATCCTAGGGTTAATTTCATAACGCTACGTATTATCCAATTCTTATCGATGAACTCTGGTAAATGTTATTTTTTTACATAAAATGCAACAAGAAATATTTTGTATGTGATACCTTGGACTGGCACTGAAGCGTCAGACTGATCGTCTAGCCTTCGGATAGTAAATAATAAATAATGATAATAAATTATTAAGTCATGCACAATCATCATTATTTCCTTAATACGAACCAAATGCAATGCACATATAGCACTGGATTGGTTCTGCAACTTCTGTGAATCTTGTCAATTTTTATGAAGGCAAGAAGATCAGTCTTACGCTTCAGTGGCAGTCCGGGGTACCTATTAGCTGTGTGACATTAATATTATGAGAAACCACATTTAAATAAAAACACATGTCATATTGATACCGCCGGAAATAAAACCCGGACCTTAATGAATGATAGCCAAATGGCGGAGAAAATCCAGAAATCAAATACAAGCTTCTAAAGTTATTGATTAAAAGTTCTTATGAGATCATAAATAAACCTGTTAACACTAGACGAGCTATTTCAAAGAGAGCTGTCAAAATTGTATGTTCCATCAATTTGTATTTTGCAGTGAAAAAAAGACATACGTCATCTATTGGAAGGAACTTACTATATCTATCTTCCAGTATCTAATATATTTTTATCATTTTGTTTCCCTCTAACAAGTTTTAATTTTTGAAAAAAAAAGCAACACTAATTGAGATTGAGTTAATTGTCTTAATCTTTCTAGGACTAGGACACAAGAAACAGAAGAAAATAGCCTATCTATGTAAAATA
Source organism: Micrasema minimum (assembly GCA_022494985.1). Lineage (NCBI taxonomy): Eukaryota > Metazoa > Arthropoda > Insecta > Trichoptera > Brachycentridae > Micrasema > Micrasema minimum. The sequence continues at coordinate 69,616 of JAGVSP010000147.1, read as the reverse complement.
AAGATCACTGTATGAGATGCATATTTGTGCCTCAAATATGGTAAATAATCTATTAATAACGATACTAGTTTCCCTTATCCGCACTCAATGGTGCATAGGGCACTGCATTGGTACACCAAGTGCAGCGTATCTTGATCATTTTATTACATGAAGGCAAGATGATCAGTCTAACGCTTCAGTACCAGTCCAAGGTATAACAAATGAAATATTAATATGAAAGTCTCATGTAAATAAATATTTCATAATGACCCCCTACGGGAATCGAACCCGCGACCTCAGGCACGGTAGCCAAATGCTCTACCACCACGCTACGAGGCGGACAAAACTACTAATAACGATAAGTGATTAAAAATCCCTAATTATTATTCATTACTCGTATATTTCAAAACAGCTAAACTTCTTTGATTTATCTTCGTGAATCGGATTGATATTTTACTGATAAAACGACAAGAAAGAAGTGAGAATGGACCATGATACATAACGTTAAATTTTGCGGATAAATTCCCCGAAAGTACAGCGCTAAAATTCGAAATCGCAGTCCATAAAATCTGCGCGAAATCGTTACGACAGATTCTGAATTCGTAATGATAAAAAAACAGTGCGCCGAATAAAACAATATGATATAAAACGTTTATTCGGAGACGTCATAAATAAATATGAAACTAGAACACCGACTACAGAAGCACGCTACTGTAAGTGAAAAAGAAAAATACCCAACACAGCCTGTGTCATGACAACACACTATAAGTAGTAATAAAATGTCAAGATATTGTAAAAAAAAACACAGATTCTACTAGATAAAAGGATGAGAATATAATATTATGTAAATCAGGTCGGCCCTTATACTATATAGGGCAAGACTTCGGGGACTTAAAAAAAATATTAAATGTACTTATGCTAGTTAAGTTAGAATTTTAAAAAAAGAAATTAAAATTAGTAGTCTTAAACAGTGTTTTTTTTTAACTCAAATAATTATAATTAATAACTACAAAGTGAGTGCTTCTTGCATACATTTTATATTAAATGATCGGAGCATTCGTTTTTCGTTATTTCCAGCCAAGAACTTAAAGTTAAAAACACATTTTGAATTGCCGTATTTGATTTATTTCGATAGCACAAGAAATGCTCTTTAAACAAAATTCTAAAACAGCATGATAAATGCATTATTGTTTGTAATACGTCAGAATACAAATCCAAATCTTTCAGAGCACGAATTTACACATCAAATCAAAATACAAAACTTAACACGTGAGTTTCACTTAATTTGGCAATTTTGAATTTTCGTCGTACAGTGTTTTGTCATGACACGGCAGCCGGGAACATGGAATCCAGATATGTATAATATTTTACGACTTTGCAAGATTTAAAGCAGTTTTACTTCGTGTCTCATTCTTCAAGAAAAACGGAAGAAAGTGAAGAACAAACTCGTTTCTGAACGAACGTCTCGTCTGTTTTTTTCTCATCTTAAAACTTATTTCTTGAAAATATCCGAGCGCAGAAATGAGATCCAATACTAATTTTAAACAAATTTTCCGTGTATTTATAGTGTAATTATTTGCATACAAATCACAATAGTTTGAATGAAGTAATACGCCACTTAACCCAGCCAACCCAGCAGGTCATACGCACAGTAAACTCTTGAATCACAAATCTTTATTCTTGAGTATAGAAAAAGCCTTTTCATCTCTGTTGCGAAACAAAAAAAAAAAAAATTTAAAATATGAAAAAAATATGAAAACAACAGGAAAAATAACATGTTCATATTGACGGTGGAAAGGAAAAAGTTACTAAGCGACATAATATGTGTAAAGGAAAATAATACCAAATGGCGCAATGAAAATGTTATCAAGTGACATTCACAAGATCATGTCAGTTGGTGCCATTTTCCTTTGCAGACATTATTTCGCTTAGTAACTTTTCCCTTCCTTCCAGACAGTGACAGGGGCAATGAAAGCATTTGGTCGCGTATTTAACCTTCTTTTCTTCGCTTTTTTCAGTTAAAACTGAATCTATTAAATTTCGCGGATTAGCTATATTTATTTATTTATTTATTTATTGACGGACAGAGTCCATTATAGTCCATTATATATTTAAAAATTGGGAGAGTTGTGCTGGACTGAAAATAGACTCAATAGTTTTTAAAACAGTCTAGGGAAAGGGTGGGCTTTCACTGTTTTCCCTTCCACCGTCGAATAAATGCAAGTGTTTTTTTTGCTTGGTATTCATATCAAAATAGTAATAATCGAGATCAGAATGTTCTCAAAATCACATGGTTCATACTTGATGCGCATCGACGCGACGATGGGCTTCTTTGTGAAAAAAAAATATATAAAAAGCAAATTGTTGTGAGTAAATATATTTTTTAATGTAGGAAATTAGGTCAATAACACCATTTCAAGTCATGTAGGCACACGCTCGAATTGTGATGTGATCCGGAGGTCATGTGCAGCATGAAGTCACGAGGGGCGTCCGATGATCCAACAACATCCACATATGGCGAGATATTTTAAATCCGTCGCAGACGCACATCACCAATTTGCCAGATATGTCACACCTTTAGAGTCATAACGACCTTATTCAAAACGCGTCGTTTTACTAGATACTACCACTTTAATGTAATGTGCAGCACGAAGCTACGGGGGGCGTCCGATGATAAGCGCCCTTGAGGTAAATTTATACGAAAACGGCGCTATATAAATTATCCATAATAATAATAATAACAACCAGGCGCGTTCCGTCCATACATACTGTGGATACTCCGCATCCCTTGCATTTTAGAGTAAAAAGATTTGGACTTCTATCCGTAAACAGCAATACTGCAATTAAAATATCTTGATATTTCTACAGCGACCTTAATGTGATTTTTTTTTACAAAAACGGCGCTGTACAAAATCATACAAATATTATTACTATAAAACATCGTCCCGTTTATTTTTCGTTTATACGAATAACACATTTAAGATATTTTGTATCTGTAATTGTATCTTGTTCGTGGGCTAGCGTCTAGATGTTCATATTTGATATCTAGTACGTAGTAAGTACGAGTATAAACATTTGATGTCCAGCATCCCTTCTACAAAAAGTCACTGACCGCCACTGCCAACAACGTCCACATATTAATGACTAGATGTTACACGTTCTTCAAATCTGTCCGCTCACGGATGACGTCGTGAATTCGCCAGATAATGTCACCACCTTTAGAATAATAACGACCTAATTCAAAAAAGGCGGCGTCATTTTTACTACTAATACTAATTTTCATCCTTATACGCGCTTGATGGTGCATAAGACTCTGCATTAGTACACCAAGTGCAGTGAATCTTGATCATTTATTTTGTTGATTGATTCGGCATTCACTTTGTAACACTTCATAATGAATTATGATTAAATAAAACAATGTTATGTGTTACTATTGGTTTATTGTATAGAAATAGATTTTACCTACACTACCCTCTACAGACCCCCCTGTCCTTAACTCCTCTCAAGTACCTCACCTTACCCCAAGTACATCAACTGCAAACTTAACAGACAATAAATTATCAATTTTTTTATATACTTTCTTAGTATTTTACCATCACCACTGTTCCAAGATGTTTTTTCTATGATTATATTCTATTGTCTTCTATGTATCAATATTTATGTTACCCACTGTGTCTAGATTTTTAAGTATTGCAATTTCATTTTTTCTTAACCAGTATTTTTCGTATAAGATCTGTATTCTAATTTAGTGTCTTTTCACCAGTCGATGGGAGAACGTTACTCCGAAAACCAGGTAGTGTAGGTAAATTATATTTCTATAGAAGAATAAACCAATAGTTAACACATAACGTCGTTTATTTAATCATAATTCTTGATAATTGACATGAAGGCAAAATTATCAGTCTTACACTTAAGTGGCTGTCAGGTATCACATTATGAAGTATCACATTTAAATAAGTATTTCATATAAATTATTACAATGTGTATAATTTTCTGGTAAATATATATTTTTTAAAACAATGATTTCACTAGTGAACCGCAAACCGAATGTAGATAATATTATTGTTAGTATGTTGGTATAATCGAAACGGCGTAATCTGATAGCCCACCATTGCTAATGAAACGTGGAAGTTTACATACAAATTAATGTAATGTAACTATTATATAAAATACGATGGATCAAAGTACAAAACATTAATTATTTATTACGTATATGAAAATGAGTATATTAAATTTCAATAATTATTATAGAAAACTGTATGTAGTAATTGGCCCATATTATATATTAAAATTTTCAAAACTAGTTTACATGTACCCACAATTTTTTTTATCAGTGGCCAAAACAAGTATTCAGGTAAAGTTTGAAGCTAATATTCTAATTGGAAGACAGTTCTCAAAGGTATGTAATATTAAGAAAAAATATGAAAAAATCTCGAGGGTTGTTCTAAATTAAGTACAAACTACCTGGGAAGTAGTAAATTAGTTTATTTCATAGTATAATATATTGATGATGAACGGTAACTAATTAAATCTAGATATTGGTTCTAAATCTTTGACACCTATCAAGAATATGGAGTCCGCTTGACGTGTTATAGTATATGTGTATATTTATGACAAAGCCATATTTTCACAAAAGTCCAAAATAATCACTTGAATAAAAGCACTCCTCACCAAACAACCATTGATAGTTCTAATTTTTGACACATCTTGACACATTTTTCTTGGTATTTCTTTCACAAAAAAAACTTTTTAAATTTTTTTTATATGGGAAAATTACAAAATTTTTAAAACTTGGAGATTTTGAGCATAGCCTTTTATTCCACCTAGGACATTGAAATTTTTAACTACTATCAACTAAAGTAAAAAACTTAGAGGGTGCCCTGAGGTGTAGGGTAAATTTAACATTTTTGGGCCACCCTAGTATGTAGTATGCCGGCAGTCAATGTAAAGATTCGGGAATGTAAGGGAGAAAACATATTTGTATGAAAAAATATGAACATTTTAATGTTTTTTTTTGCTTTTTGAATATCCCCTCAATCGCGAATCCCAATCTACCCGAACAAAACTTAGCAATTACCAAAAATTCTCCACAATGTCTGTCTTATCGCGTAGTATTCATATCGTGTTTCTTACTTAGTACCAAAATTTTACTTGGAAAACAAAGACCGCTAATGAGATTTGAAAATTCTACAATTACGCCCACGCAAATGAACTCTGATTATATCTTTTGTCCTTGGTTTATTGTACGGAACTTGTAAGACTGTCTCGTTTCAAAATGACAACATTAAAATAAAATAATTGTGTCTTACAACGGTGCGTTTATTAGAGACTGTTTAATTTTATATTTTAGTATTAAAATACACAGTTGGTTTTTTGTCCAAAAGCTTATAAAATATGCGGTAAAAATAGGCTTATTTTAAGTAAACTACTCTTATCAGGCAATGGGAGACATTTTTTCATTTATTGCCGGAATTTGGTTTTTAGCTAGGTTTTATCTCGAGTTATACATTCATCGTCGTTTTTCTCCCCCCGCTTGTGAAAACAAATATAAAAACTTCGTTTGCATTAAATCATTAATCACTTTTCGTGGGAAAATAAATAAGTGTTTTTAATAATAACCATGTAGATTTTTTTGTACTGTAAATTTTTATGGCAAAAAAATCAAAAAGAAGAATAAAGTCCTTTATAATTCGGGTAAAGTTTTCGGACCTAAATTATGTCCAAACATTGCAAGATTACTAATGACCAAAATGAAAAAAAGTGGACAGTCACTATCCCACATGGTATCGTAAATTTATGCATCTTTTTAATAAATCATCGCTCTATAAAAAACGGTATATAGTTGTAGGTCAAATATGATCAGTCACAAAATTTAATTATATTATCATCACTATTACTTCCTAACAGAATTATAATAAACACAAATTAAGTTAACACGTGGTTCTTAATTATTTCGGATTGGGCGAATTTTTTCAGCCAAAAAGAATAATACAATTCCTGATTATCTAGGAGTTATATTTTTAAATCTGGCGGTCACGACTCGCATTAAGAATCACTAGCGTTTATGGGTATCAATACAGTTGTTATCTTTAATAAGGTTATTTTAAGTTTCTGTTACTTAATTTTTTTTTGATATCAAGTTATTCAAAAATGAGAGGGCGTGGATAATGGGCATATGTATGTACGGCATAAATTTGCAGAAGATAACACAAATTGCCATAATGCGTACGAAAATTTAAAGTTATAAATGCTATAAATGATAACAAGACACAACATTTTGAGTTTTAATAATTTGACATCTGCAAATTATTGGTATCAGGGTACGAATTAGAGTTTACTGTATTTAACATTTAATCCTAAGAGTAAATTATTAATACACTTAGATCTGGGGTCTCTTTTTCAGAGTAAATTTTTAGAATTAGAAAAAGTATTGAAATCGAAATTTCCGAACCTCAATACACTTCACGGTCGACACATTTTTCACATTATCAAGAGCCCTTTACTGCCGGCAAGCATCCGCCCACACGAGCAAAAGGTATGGGCAATTATAGGGTTATTATAAAATCTGTAACAGTATATTTAACCAAAGTACTAACACCATGTTTCTTACGAGGAGCGTTCATGAATTTTACCATGCATCTAAAATGACTTTTTTTCTTGTGGACGGCTTTTGGCTATTATTTAAGAAGAAAACTTTCTTTGAATAATAATTATTTTAGGCTATGTAAACAAATATAAATAAACACTTACATGTAGAAAGTTACAGCGTCTTTTTTGTTAATTTTATCCGTACGGTTTTAACACGGTTTCACTACACAGGAAGGCATTTCGGAATGTTTTCTGAACGTCCGACTCTGCCGGCGGTTAAAGAAATACTGAATACGCGTCTGGCGGAGTTGGAGGTTTTGACGGAGTTGAAGTGTCGTTCATTTTTTGTGTTCAGTTGAAATCTAAGTGTATTAATAAATCCTTAAGTTAGTTAGTTTAACTGATAAAATAAAGCATTTTGAATATCGCCTTGCTCAGCAACATTCGTTTCCTTTCATCAGCCTTGCTGGAAGTTTCTTTTTTTAGGTACTTAATTTCAAGAAAACGACAGTACGTGTGCCAACACGCTATTGCTTCATCCGGTATCTCTGGTCTATACTCCATACCTGTTAAGTCATTGGATTCGATCATGTAAATGTATGCAATGTTTTCATTCTGAAAACAACGAGAATGAAGGTCATTCGTAATTCATTTGAAACTTGATTCAACGGACCAATCGATACGCTAACGGAATGCAAAAGAAATCATTACACTGGTTTCGTTTAAGCTTATTTAGGTCAGTTTATATATTTTTTATTATTATATATATATTTTAGTACTACTAATAATTTACATAGACTAATATTTATTTTTTTCATGTACATTACACTCAGTTTTTTCCTAACTATTCTCATCCTAACATTAAACATTTGATTTCATTGAGGCGTTGAAGTCACCCAACATTGTGCTTTTAGAACAAATTTGCATAGAAATTCTTTCATTTAATTTAATTAAAGCTACTGTTTTGATATTAACCGCACCAACACAACGCAACATTTGCAGGGTTTTAAGTTATTTAATTAGTGTGTCAAAATCACCCAAATTAAAAAAAATAATTATTATACATTAAAATTGTTCTCTAGGCCAGTTTGGACCATCCATGTGCTGCCCATAAAAGGAAATGATATTTTTGAAATATTTATGTTTTTAATATGTATAAATAATAAAACATCTCAAGGGAAAAATATTTTGATTGTAATGGCAATACTTTGATCAAACTCATTTAGACCACAGTATTTTATTAGTGCATTAAAATTACACGGAGAATTATTTTCAGATTAGAATTCTGCATTTTTAGTAAAAAATCAACAATGAAAAATTCATAAAACTGCAATGGCGAACAGGACAATGCATTGGTACCCCAAATTCAGTGAAACTCGATAATTTGTCCAGAGAATTATGATAATGCAAGATGATCAGATAACAAAATACACACTAACGCATTTGAAATCATACTCCACCACGTGACTCGCGGCCTCTTTCCCATACAAACGTATTCCTCGATTTTCTCCCTGGAATTTAACATTAGAGCAATGTTTTTTTTTAACACAATTTTAGATATTTACCAGATGCGTGTTTCCATAGACTTAATTTTTTAACATTTTATTTATTAGAGGAGATATATACATTACTTAAAAAATAAGACGATACAAACACGCATCTGGTCGATATCTAAAAAGTGTGAAAAAATCATTGCTCTAATATTAAATTCCAGGGAGAAAATCGAGGAATACGTTTTTATGGGAAAGCGGCCGCAAGTTACGCGGTGGAGTATGCTCTTAATGGCGAGTAAAACACGTTGGTATACAGCGTGTGTAGTCTTCTTAACTGCCGAAGTACACAAATGTTTACTCAGTGGAGTCTGAAGAGCTACTCTATGAGTAGGAGAAAACAGAAAACGCGTTCACTTTTCGCGCAACACACGGCCCGGCCGGCCCGACCTTGCCGTCGGTTATTCGCAGGCCGGTTCCGGTCGGCCGCGGCCGGACCTCTACGGTCTATACGGGGTACCCCATTACACCGAAAGGCATGACACTTGGGGCATTTTCAGCTTTACACATTACACGCAGTTTGTGTCAGAACTTTGGGACGTGGACCCGACCTAGAAGCATGCGCGGGAGCTGGCGGTCGATCTCTTGGCTTAGAGGCGGTTTGTGGAATCCATGCGCAAATCACCCACCAAAATAATAGTGTTTTCTTAGAGCGTAATATTTAATTTTGATGTTTAAAGCACTATGTATTTAATTAAATGTAAATATCTGTAAAAATTATTAAACCCTTAACTGGTATTAAAAATAACCCGAGTGAAAATTAAATCGATCATAATTCATCAGTCATTCGATATTTTAACACACCGCAACTGGTATTCCTCAGTTGTACAGAACACGTCATGAGCGTATATTATGTACGTTTGATTTAAAAAGTAATAATTTTCAGGGTTATGCCCTCTCGGTTTAAAATTTACCCATGTATACCGTTTACGTGGCCTGAAATATGTTAACCAGTTAAGGGTTAATATCAAATATAAAAAAAAACAAAAATAATTTGAATAGCTTGTCTTAAAAAGTACCTACTAATTAAACAAGTATTAAAAATGGTTTCCTTATTGACTTACACAGTTTGAAGCATTTGATTGTGGTTTGAAAAAGGAGGGAAAATCTCTTTACAAAAAGGCTCTATTTGTTTCGAAAAGGATTCGACAGGAGCCGATTGTCAGAAAATCGTTTGGGTGTATTCGTCTCTAGGCGAAAACTGCCGACAGGCTAAGGATGTTCGTAGTCACATGCCGAACTGATAGAATCTCAGAATCGGTTATAAAATAAAGGATTCCTATTAACGGATTTTTTAAAAATAAAGTAATATTATCTCGTCTATGTTTAAAAGTTACTCCGAAGTTTGTATTTATCCGCGAGCCGACTTAATTCGCCTATCGGTATTTTTTCACGGAATATCTACAGATACTGCGAAACGGTTATAATATTTCTTACTATAGATATGCAAAGTCTGGTAAGTAACGTATACTTCAGTTTTATTAATTTAATAGAAGGCCATTTACAAATAAAAAAGATCTACAGCGTCATAATATCAATAAAAACTGGTAAACGATTAAAAAAAAAATTAAATCGAATAAAGTATTTAAACAATAAAAAAATCCCAGAAAACTTCTGACTGAGAGCATATCCACTTTCGTTGCACTCTTTGGCAGTACTTGAATGTTATTCCCAGACGGTTGAGCATTATTATTTATTTAAGTCGTTCTTCCGTTATTTAAACGATCGAATAATTCGGTTATTACAACAGATGCCGCGCATCACTAGCCGGTACGTAGATAGGTAATTGATTGAGGTGGATACCGGAAAAGGTGGATGAGAATCGGGTAGACTCACAGAATAAGAAATAAGAATTGAGAGTTTCGACTCGCTCTCTCCATACACCCGCGCCCTCGCGCCCCGGTAGGGAAGATTTGTACAGTATTGTTAGGACACAGAAAGGTATTCGATACAATCAATTGTGCTACGCTGGAGTGCGAGGCCGACAGCACTTTCCACATATGGTTTAGTACAGGGATGGGGAAATAGAATTTAAAAAGGGACATATCAAGAAATTGCAATATTTAAGCGGGCCAGAAACGGTTTATTGAAAATAACAACAATTAGAAAAAAACTTTTGGCTGTCTGTAAAGTCGGTTTACGGACGATAATTTTACGTGATAACGTCTTAAGAAAACATTGATGAAAAATGGCATACTTTAATGAATTGAATTGAATTATTATTACTGAATTATCATTATTTTGTATAAAACAAAGCAGATTGAAAATTACAATTTTTTCCATAAATTATCTTTTTTTTTTGTTTTTCTTCTTATGTGCTGCTGCTGTCTCCCTTCTTCTCGGACGCATCGGCCGATGGAGTGGAAGAGAGATAGATGCGTCACAAACCGAACGCTTAGGCCGATCGTGCCTCTCTATCGCTTGTTCCGCGCTCTCGCTTGCACACTCGGCTCAGGCGGAACGTGACGTGTCATGCTTTTTCATGTGTGCAGCCGGCGTTCATCGATTTATTAGACGTTATCACGTCAAAAACAATTTTGTTTCGAAGTGCTGGTTGCGATCAGTGCGATAAATATTTTGATTGTCCATTTACTAGCACGTCGAAATTCAGCTCCAGAACTCAATGCAAATTTTTGAATACACTCAAGGTCCTTATTAGTCAATTTGTTCCTCGTGTTATTTTTACGAAGTTTCATCGCTGAAAACTTGCTCCTTGATATAATATGACGACCCAAGCATAGAAATAATTTCCTGGTCGTGTTTCCTTAAATAGAGAAATTTCGATTTTGACAATCATTTGTTACGTTCAAATTACCGATCGAATTTTGTCTGTCGAAGGTCAGATCGAAAAATGTCGCGGGCCGCCGTTTCACCATCACTGGTTTAGTACATTATTTCTCTTCACGTTTTCGAGAGATTTCAGTTTCTCTACGTTTATTTTGACGCGTTTATTCGCGCTACAATGGTCAGGAATAGATGGGTTGCTTTAAGCATGTGCTCGCTTCTTTTGTAAGGAGACTGATTTTGCAAAAAATCTAAATTAAATGTGAGTGTTGAAGGTCTTGTGGCAAGGTTTTGTGGCTAAGATGCTGGACTCATCTTAGGGCCGGATACGGAATCGGAGAATGACTTTTTTAAGCATTTTAAATTTAAATAAAAAAACATTCAGAGAATTATTATTCGTTTTTCTTATTCGTCTTTTTGATTGTGCAATATGTAATTAAAAAATGTGAATAATACCGATCCCAAAATGAGGTTTTAAACTCCTAGGAATATAATGCATGTATGTTTTATAAGATTTTTTAAAGAAATAAAAAAAAAAAAAAAAAATAATGAAAAACATTTTTTAGTATTTTATTTACATTTTGATTTGAAGCCGAAAATTTTAATAAAAAAATTGGAAAGAAAGGTAGACATTGAAAAATTATAGTTTTTTTTCAAAATGAAAGTCAAAATTTTTTAGAAAATTTAACAAAAGGTACAGAATAACTAATGCTGATATCAGGAAGAAAAAAACAATCATTGTCTCAACCCGATAAGACAAAAATAAAAAACAAAAATACACAGCCTAAAACTGAAAAGTAGATATAATATTTTTCAAGAAGCAACAAAATACAATATTACGCTCCAAGAAACCGATAAGTCACTATTATTTTGGTGGGTGATTTCGTTTTTAGAATAATCATTATAATCAATGGCTAATGGCGGTTTAAGCCATGGATCCGGCAATTAGGGTCAATGCGAACGCAAAATAATTGCAAATAGGCGTAACCTGCTTGGCCAGATACATACTTGGGCCAAGCCGTGGTACGCGTTGAGTTGGTCAAGACAGTTGCAACATCAGTACTGACTTTATTGAAGGTTAGAATGCCGAATTTGACAGCATACCACACCATACTATAAAATCGATGAACGCCGGCTGCTCACACACGAAAAGCATGGAATCATTGTCACGTTCCGCCTGAGCCGAGTGTGCAGCGAGAGCGCGGAACAAGCGATAGAGAGGACACGATCGGCCTAAGCGTTCGGTTTGTGACGCATCTATCTCTCTTCCACTCCATCGGCCGATGCGTCCGAGTAGAAGGTAGACAGCAGCAGCATACAAGCTACAAAGTAAAAGTGAAATTAACGAGCGGAAAAAAATGATAATTTATGGAAAAAATTGTAGTTTTCAATTAACTCCTGCTTTGTCTTATACAAAATAATGATAATTCAATAACAATAATTCAATTCAATTCATAAAAGTATGCTATTTTTCATTAATGTTTTCTTATGAATTATCACGTAAATTTATCGTCCGTTGGTTTTACAGACTGCCAAAAGTTTTTTTTAATCACTTTATTTATCTCCTTTAACAAATAAAATATTTCAAAAATAAGACGATGCAAACACGCATCATAAGTCGAATATCAAAAATGTGTTAAAAAAAAATTTAGCAACATAAAATTTTGCGAGAAAATCGCGTGTAGTCCGTTTGTATGGGACAGCGGGCCGCGAGTCACGTGGTGTGGCTACGCGGAGGTCAGATGACGTCACGGTGCAAATCAAGTTTGAAAAACTCAAATGGGGACGCGAAACGTATTCCCCCGCCACACAACATTTGTCCTTTCCCGCTGGTGACGAGATTATGACGAATGCAAAAATGGATAATGTTACCTCGTAACTTGAAAATGCCCAGAGCAAAATTTGACAAATAATGACTTTAATTGCCAAACAGAAATTTTAAATAATTGTTTTAGCGTATGCAATTTTATAATTACAAAATTTTAAGCTACAACCAAGACAGTCATAACTATGAGACTAGGAATCGAAGAAACTTTCGTCTGCCAAAGTATAGATTAGCGGAAACACAAAACAGTTTTATTTTATAAAGGACTAAAGGAATACGAAAATTGCCAGATGAAGTTAAATGTGCGAAGAGTTTAAATTTAGTTAAAAAAATGTGTAAAATATATGTTTTAAATAAGTATAGTGTAGTGTAAAATCAAAATAAGTAGTTTATAGTCAAATGTTTAAAAATAATGATATTGTAATTACTAGCTGTATCAAACTGTTTTTTTTATAGCTAAATAAAAAAGATACAATACAATAATATTTGCACATCTTAAAATTTTTCAAAATATTATATTTTCAATAAAACCTAAGCGGCTTGTGCTTGAAAATATTAATCAAGTCGTGGCGGAGTGGGACCATTTCAAAGACCGCGACGCTTCCTCTGTGCCACCACCCCTTCATTAAAATTAAAAATATAAACAATAACATGAAAATTCAATTTTTCAAACACGATACATTTTAAGATTTAACAGGATCTTTGATAGGTAGTAAGAATCAAGATGAGTAGGTAGTAAGAACAGAGAGGTGCGGCGTTCTATCCCTATCTGCCTATCCCTTAGGAGTTATGCGTTAATGGTTAGTTCTTCTTACGAACCAAGAATTCACTAAAAAGGGCGTTTCCATACAAATTTTCTAAAAATGTACTCTTTCTAGGGTTCATTTTATAACTTCACTTCATCATCAAATTCCTCCGTCTTAAGACTAATAGATGTCTAGTGATAACGTAGATGCCTATTGATGACGTAGTGGGTAACTAGACACCTAGACACGGAAGTATTTTTCAAGTATGGAATGTCACTTCTCTGAAATTCTTGTTCGAAGGGTTAGTTAATTAGTTAGTAACTAAGTTAGTTTCGAATTATGTACCATAGTTTTATTGGTTTGAAAGTAGTTTATGATATAATATTTTATTGCTTTACAAGATAATGACTTTTAGGACCAGAAAGAAAGGGCAATAACGAAGATCGATGGTTACGGGCGATTATGAGTAATTAGGATAACAAAAAAAGTACTGCTTCGGACATTTATTGAAAGTAATAGGAGGAAAAATTGCGGTTACGTAAATACTTCAGATACAGAAGGGTAAACTATGAAATGTATTATAAAAATTATACATGTATCAATTCATTATTTTCTGTTAACCTGGAGGGTTTTTGGGCCGGAACTATCCGTAAACGCAGATATTTTTTTGTATTTTTTTCATACTTATGACAATTATCAATTACAATATCCTTTAATTATGTCATGAAAATTATGGGAGGATCAATGAATTTTATTTTACGTAGATAGGCTATTTTTAATTTATGTTTTTTTCATCCGTTCCTTGACATGGTCTTAGTCCTGGGAAGATTGAGTCAATTTTGACTCAATCTCAACTTGTTAGAGGAAAACAGAATGACTAAAATGTATTAGATAGTGGAAGATAGATATAATTGTGTTTTTTTAAACTGCAAAATACAAATGGAACATACAATTTTGACAGTTCATTTTGAAATAGCTTGTCTAGTATTAACTTAACATGTCCAAGCAAGGCACAATTATTTTGCAAATAAAGCGGTTGAGCCTCGCTAAGAAATCATGACTATACACTAGCATATTGCGTATCCAAGGGATAAAAAATCCACTTTAAACATTGTAAATCACGACTTGCTCAGAGACATGCAAATTTTAATGCCCCCAGTTTAATTAATTTTTTTTTAACTGACAAATAAAATGGCATTGTCAAATTTTCCAAAAGTTTTATCATCTTTAAAAAATTAACACAAAGTTGGATACACAGTGTAAGGTAGATTCATTCTTACTATAAAGACCATAACAATAACATTATTCTACATTCATTTTTAAAAAATATATTATTATAATTATCTCCCTTCTTCTTCTTCCGTTTATAATGATACTGGTTTGGCCATCATTGACACATCTCTGGTATAGGTAGTTCGAATTCCATCTCCAAAATGTATCGCCTACCTTCACCCAATTCCATTCCGTTTTTGTCACCTGTTTTCAATTAAAATTCAGTCTCGAATATTTCGCTCAGCGCAGAACGTTACTCTACCTCGCTACATCCGTCTTCTCGTGATCCTGATCTTTTTTCATTCTATCCCACCCTCGTTATACCTCGTGATACTCGTCATCCATCTCAAGCTTCCCAGACTCCAATTCCCGAAACCCCTCGACCAAAAGTGTGAGTTAAAGTGTGCTGTGCCCCCCTCGTTTGTGTCCCGCCGCGCCAGTTCGACGTGGTTGTTCCAGGGTATTCCAGGATACTTCGCCCTTCCTGGTGGTCCTTCAGCATATCCGCCCTTGAGTCCGCTCTGGTAAGTCCTCTTCCATTTTCCGATCCTCGTTCGGACGAAGTTTACAGAGAGTCTCATCGTGGCGGATTCAGATACCAATATCTTGTATTTTTTTTTTAACTATCTTGTTTACATTATCTGTTTTTCCATTTTTACATGACTTTATTTTTCTCTTTTGCCCGTGCATACTGTTTGACTTTCACAGTATACCACAAACTGGCTATGCCTTGGTGGGATTTTTGTTTATTTTTTTAACAATGTATATGTGCTTTTGTTGTAATTTCTTTGTAAACAATTTATTTTTATTTTTTAAATATATAAAACGTTTTGGTCTAAAAGAAATTTAAATTCGTAAAAAATAAATCCGCAAATCCTCCTGTCATTTTTATTAATAATTCAAAAATGTCCAAGGCAGTTAGTCAAAATTATCAGCCATATTGTCGGGCGTGAGGCGGGCGAATGTCGGTCATACAAAAAAGGCACTAACTCATCCAAATCGGGCTCCTTTCACGCCGTATTTCCTGCAGTCCTGGCTAAAGGAAACGTTTTATCAAATTTACACAGATATGTGCCGAGCACAGGAGTGTAAATACTTTTTATACCTCCCCTCCGCACATTCGTTCCTCTGTCGGAGGAATTGTATGGAGCGGAGTTAACCGGATTTCAGAGCGGGAAAAGAGTGTTCGTAGAAAATTGAAGAACTGAATATTCTGGATGCTTATGTTGGAATGTTGAGAGGTTATGTCACCGATTGATTGAATTTATTTCAATATTTAAAACTTAAATAAACATAGATTCAGATATTATTGACATCCCAACAGAGACAGAGAAACTCTGGAAACGAAAGTAGGTTATCTAGGGCTTATGACTGTGTCATTGGCTGGGTTAAGTGGCCACTTGACGTACTACAACATTCCCCATTCGGCCATCAATGACGGAGACGATTTTAATATACAGTAGTTCCAAAAATTTGTCATATATGGTTATCAGATGATGGGCGGATAATGGGGGAATGTTTGTAGTACGTCAAGTGGCCACTTAACCCAGCCAATGACAGGTCATAAGCCCTAGATAACCCACTTTCGTTTCCAGAGTTTCTCTGTCTCTGTTGGGATATCAATAATATCTGATATCAGCCCAGCATGGGTATAATCCATTAATTTGTATTCATTTAAAAAATGTTGTTTAAAAACATAGACTCGTTTAAAACTCATGCTGAAGTATTGTGTAGTAAAATAAACTAATAATGTTATTTATTAATGAATTTATTTAAAACCTATTATATTTCGAAAACATACTCTGGATTGTTCTGAGTTTTTGTCGCTAATTAATTCGAATTTAGAGAAATAAAAATGAATTCATATAACCGATATAACAAATTTGATTATTATTCTATTGGCTTTGTTTTGTATTTGTTCTCGTTTCGGCCACCGTTGCAGTCGCCATCTTCAGAGTGAAGTATTTATGCTGTAAAATGTGGTGTCTTTATGTACTTGGAATTTGTACCGTGTCGCAGTCGGCAGTAGGCATTTTGGAAAAACTTCGGAGGAGACAAAAAAAACACAAGTAATCGCAAAAAACAAAGCAAATAGAATAAACGACGAACGTGAAAATCTTCACACATATTAAGATTATTATTACTTGATATATAATGTTCAATAATATACACGATACAATGACGGGTTTTATGATATGTGGTATGTATAAACACATAAACCATGCGTTTGAAGTTTACAAATATTATTTACAGGTGATTTAGAGCTAAATTCATGTTTTTTAATGTTGCAAAATTAATTGGCGACCTCAGATCCCCTAGATATTCATTACGTAAGCCTTTGTTCATGTTGTGAGGCTAGAAAACCAACATTAACGAAGAATAAAACTTATATCACATTAAAATTTTGTTTTCGACATCTTCGGGATGGTGATTACCGCATGCGATATTCAGGAATACTTAATAACAGATTATTTATCATATTTGACAATTTGACAAATTATTTTTCAAATTTAAGTCGTAGGAATCCAGCATAGGTCTCCAGTACCTATTTGCGTATTCTGAGACCTATAAATGTTTACGGCGGCGCCTTTTACGACTCAACTCACGGCGTATGGAAATGCTCAAGTTTTGGGGCCTTTATTACGAATTTATAAAAATAGCTAAACGGACCCTATTTTATATCTAAACCAGCCTTTGGGACAGAAAGAGTATGGTAAATTTTCTACTAGGTCAAATTCTTATGTAATAAACTCGTCGACCGTAGAATTAAACGAAAAAAGGCCAGACCCTAGAAACATTCCTACAATACTAAATTTTATATTAGAACGCGAATGTTTTGATGCTAGAAAGAAGACTATGTCAAAAACAGTAAAAATGCGCATAAGATGGCTTAAAATGTCAGCGAATGCAAAAGAAGATGAAAACGGGTCCAATTACTGTAAATTAAACGCTTCTTTACAAAAATAAACAAATTATACAAATTGTATTAGTCTTTTACTAATTTCGATTAGGTCGTATAAAAGGCCATTAAATTTCTCCCAAAAAAATACCCTAAATGTTATAATTTAGTTAATACAGTTCCAACAATACTTTGCTTTGTAAAATATTTTTCTTAAGTGACCAATAGCTATAGCATCCACCCTATACAGGGTGTAACAAAACTCGATGTACAAGCGGTAAGCCGGTGAATTTAAATCATATTTGGAGTCGATTTTGTGGATTTTTTAATTTTATTTGTACCTTGGTTTTCGAGAAAATTGAGTACGAAGTACGTTTTTTTGCAAATTGTTATCAAATATCGTGTATTTAGTCAAATTAATACTATCCATAACGAAAAAATAAAGAATAAACTCATTTTAATAAAAATTTGAGCAATTTTACTTAATCTACTTATGAAAAGTTTTGGGAGAAGAAAGAAAAAAATTTTTTTCAGCTCAGATTAAAAAGTCGTATTACACAATCGTCTTCAAATACAATGTAGATTCACCAGTTTTCGGGTTGTACATCGAGTTTTGTTACACCCTGTATAAGAACATTTTGAAGAAATACATAACATTTGTGGGCTTAGGGAAGTTACTATTCTATTCTTGCGTCTAGGAATTTGTTAGAATCTGAATCATGTTTAGAATATCTGCGATAGAAACGTTATGTAAACATTTCCTGGAACACAATGGTCCTAGTGATAAATGTTGGGACAAAATGGCGCTGTTTGGAAACTTTAGAGCTAGGATTTTGTAAAACAAATCGGACTGTTTGGAATATTTAGAAAATATTTTTAACTTGGCGCATATTAAAAATCACCTTTAAAATGTTACCGGTAGCATGAATTAAGAATAATGAAAAAGGGTGAGTTATTTGATATTTAGATTTTTTATATTTTGGTAGATTGGAACAAATTTAATTTTTATTTTGTATGTCCTGGGTCCTAGGACACTGACGCTGAAGCGTAAGAGTTGTCATCTTGATACATGAAAGCAAACGATCAAGAATTACTGCACTTGGACAAGGGAAGGTAGTAATAGTTTAATTAACAAATTCAACTACATTTTTTCACTGTTATTGGTAACACCGCAAACTCATAAAATAAATCGTAAATTAAAATCGGCAAATCGAAGTAAATGTTAGGAACCACGTGAAAAATATCAGGGGGCTGATTCGGTGTACCAATGCAGTGCCCTATGCACCAAATGTGTTAAAGAAGGAAAGCGAAAGGAAGGAAGAAAGGAGGATTATAGAAACGCAATTAAAGTAACAGTGGACTCAATATTACTAATATCCCTATCACTGTAAATTTGGGCCAGCTCCTTGAGCAGGTTGGGGTGAATATGTTTATGACAAGCTTAGAGCCGAGACAGTGATAGGGGAAATGAAAGCATTTGGTCGCGTACATAACCTTCTTTCCTTCCGCTTTTTCCAGTTTAATCTGAATCTATTAAATTTCGCGGGGTAGCTTTAAAAAATCGGTAGAGTTGTGCTGGACTGAAAAAAGACTCGATAGTCTTTAAAACCGTCTAGGGAAAGGTGGGGATTTCATTGTTGTTATTGGTTCAAATTTCTTTTCGTAGTACCTTTCTCTCCCAGACACAGAGCATATTATTATTTTCGTCTGCCAGGGTTAAGGCCCACGTTTCACCACCACGGCCATGTAACACAATTGGTCTGAGAAAAGTTTTCATATGACAATAAAACTTGTAAATTCTCACGATTTATTAATTCTCTTCATATTTATATAGATTTTATTCCGTGTAATGAAGTTATGAAAATTCGGGAGACAAATAAATTATATACAATTTACAGTAATTTTAAAATGAGATTATACGGCTTCGTACGCGGAGAGTGACCAAATTACAGGTATTAAAACAACAAAAAAATAAATTCCATACGGTTATTCACACGGTCTCTAAATGTCACATTTAATACAGTGGAGGGCATTAACGTGAATTCCGAATATTTTGATAATTCCGATAATTTTCGAGAATTTGTTAGGAACAGAATGATAATTAATAACGATAGGTATTAATATCGTAAAGGAATAAAAAATAACTAACTAACTAACTAACTAACCATCACGCCATTTCCCCGAAGGGGTAGGCAGAGAGGATAGAACGCCAAAACCTCTCTGTCCTGGCACACTTCTCTTGCTTCCTCCACATTCATACATCTCCTCATGCACGCACGTCGATTATTCCGACTTCTTACATGCCCACTTTCAAGCACTTGTTTTACTTGATCATGCCATGTCTTTCTCGGCCTTCCTCGATTTCTACATCCAAGTACAGTCGCGACATATATTTTTTTAGCCGTTCTTTCATCATCCATTCGCTCTACATGACCGAACCAACGTAAAAGACCTTTCTTAATTTTGTCGATAATGCTTATCTCAGCTTACAAATAAGTAGATTGGAAATGTATCTCATACTATGTAGACTTCTAAATTGTACATTTTACGTCCACAAAAGATGACAATTCATAATTATTACGTCCTTGATGCATAGGGCACTGTATTGGTACACCAAGTGATTTGTATAATGGAAAAAAATCGATAACATACATATTTGACAAATATATAATTTTTTAAATTTCATTATCAACCAATGCTGCACTGTGTCACGTGGCCGGCTCCGTTTCTCCATACAAACGTAGTCCCAGATTTTCTCCCTGGAATTTAGCACTAGAGCAATGATTTTTTAACACGTTCTAGATCACCAGAAGCGTGTTAGTATCGTATTTTTTTAAAATAAATTTGTTTTCATTATATATTTTTTAGCACGCAATAATTGTCATACTCATATATACCATTTTTGTTATATTATTAGTGAGTGACATTGTTTAAGTTTGTGTGTAAATTATTATTGTTTAAATTTTTATAAATTTATTAATAATTCCAAAAAAAAACATTAAATCTGTGAAATGCATTTAATTCCCCAGTGAGGAATGCATTTAAGATAAAAATATAAAGCAAAACTGTAATAAACTATAAATAAATAAATAAAATAAAATAAATGTATTTTTTGTTCCCGCAAAGCCGAGGATTGACTGCGGTTACATTACAAAGTTTTTATTTATTTTTTAAATTTTGTTACTTACTTCATATTATATGTTACCACTCCCTTATCCACACCCATTGGTGCATGGGGCACTGCATTTATACACCAAGTGCAGTGAATCTTGATCAGTTGTTACATGAAGGCAAGATGATCAGTCTTACGCTTCAGCGCCAGTCCGAGGTATCACATATATGAAATATTTTCATGTGGAAATCACATTCAAATAAATATTTCATATTGACCCCATCGGGAATCGAACCCGCGACTAAAATTATTTTATATGTGATTCCTTGGATTGGGGCTGAAGCAAAAGACTGATCATCTTGCTCTCATGTTACAACTGATCAAGATTCACTGCACTTGGTGTACCAATGCACCATCCACCCTATGCACCATTGGGTGAGTAGTAGTGAAAGAATCAAAACTCTAGTGCTTAATTCAAGAGAGAAATTTGGTGTCTACTATTGCATGGAAGAACGATTGGGAATCACATGACCATGCTCCCTCTTAACTCTTGACTATAGAGAATGTTTTTAAATATTAAGAATGTTTTTTTTTTCGTAGAAAAAATTCAGTTACTTATCTCAAATGTCGACCATCTCATTTATAGATACTTGAATTCTATCCTAGCGTTGGTATTTTGAACAAATAGCGTGACTATCACGTTTCGGAAAGCTTTCTGACATCATCTTCGGGCCGAAAGATCACGACAGAAGTTGTCAGACTCTTGTAAATTACTATTTTTATTATTGACGGCTCTTGTAAATGTCTGCTGTACCCTCGAGCAAGCTACGCGAGTCAAACTGTAAGATTTATAATTATATTTTTAAATAAATTTGATAAACCATTGTTAACAAAAAAGAAAATATGACTTTCGCACCATATATTTACAATAACTATTATTAAAAGAGACACGTGCTGTCTCGAAACCAGTCGGAAGTTTGATTAATAAAAAAGTAGTTAAACACTGTATTGGTATGTAATCATTATCAGTTGTACAAGAAGGCAATATCATCAGTTTTACGCTTCAACGCCAGTCAAAAGTACAATGAAATAAATGATCCATTTACAAATAAATAAGTAGAAATGTACACAGCATTTCTTTGTGTCTTCTTATGGATTTTATGAAATAAATCAATAACTTACAAGCATTCAAAATGCATATTACCTAATTATTAAGTGTCACTTAGCACCTTTTAAAGATCCCGTCCACAATCCATCTCAGGTAAGAAGACAAAGATTAAGTTTTTTTTTTAAATGATTACTTTAAGATGAGATAATGATTAATACAATGTCTTAGGTATCTCACGCTTTAGTCTTCACACGTGTTACAAATAAAAATTTGACTACTAATAGATCATTAAAATCATTACGGTTCAAGTTGCATGACTTAAATGTAAATTTATGTTAATTGCATCAATAGACGCAGTAAAAGTGCATTTATATATTGTTATTGGATTTTCAAAGCTTTATACACCGAATAAGTATTCTATTTCGATGGCTTTATAGGTTCAGATTTGAATTTTTGGATTATAATGCGGCGTGTTTTCGTTTTAATTATTTATTTTGTTTTTATTTCAATCACGTCAACACGCCAGGAGGCTCAGTAATAGAAATAAGTTACATTTATTTATTTATTAACATTTGACATAATATATTTTCAATTTGACATCTCAACAGAGACGAGTGGCCACTTGATGTATTACAACATTCCACATTTCACCTAGTATTTAACCTAGCTAATGACAGGTCATAAGCCCTGTAAACGCCTAGAGATCCATATTCCCTTCCAAGTTTCTCGTCTCTGTTGAGATGTCAAATTGTAATTATTAGCCCGTAATAGGTGAAATCCAGTTTTTGTCTACAAGTATTTGGACACACTCAAAATGTTGTTTAATATATTTTCGTTTATAATCACAATTAATTAGACAGAAAGATGGAAACTCACTCACTTCACTTAGTAACATTTGATTTTTAAAAAAACTTCATACGAATATTTTATCACAATAATATTATATCTGTTTACAATTCACTGATTGGATACGTTATTTTATTTCGTTCAAAACGGGTCACGTTATTACAAATTAGTTGCGATCGGTCATAATCAGTTTCAGCCACGCTCGGCGAGTAACGTGAGCGATGACGTAGGGGCTTCGCGGAGTGAAAGTGCTGGATTATGCGATAGTTGCGCAAGACCGGCGAACAAAGACTAGGTCGTGAGTGTGTTGTCAGGGCTGCGCGAATCAGAGTCAGAGCTTGAGTGCGAGAGTTGGGAGTCAGAGTTTGAGTGAAGTCGTAGCCGGGGGGTGAAATAGTTGCGCAAGACCGGCGAGCAAAGATTAAATAGTAAGCGTATAACTGAGGATGCGTGAAAAGTCAGAGTTTTAGTAGGAAAGTTGGGAGTCAGAGTTTGAGTGAAGTTGGAGTCGGGGAGTGAATGAGCTGGATTATGAGATAGTTGAGGCGAACAAACACTAGGTCGTGAGTGTATTCAAGGCTGCGCGAAGATTCAGAGGTTGGGTACGAGAGTTGAAAGTATTGAAGTCAGGATCGAAATTAAGGTTCTTGAGTCTTGAGTCAGAATCAGAGAATAAAGACAGTCGGTGTATTTAAGATGTGAAATCAAGAGTCGTAAAGTCAATGTTACAGTTATAGGATTAAAGTTTATGGAGTTGGAGTCTTTAAAATTTCCAAAATATTTTTTCCGATTTAACTAAACATGTATCACATTTTACATAAAACGTCAATAGAGAAACACAACCTGCTAAACATGCATAAAAAGAGGTGCAGTTATGAGTCAATATTAAAGAAAATGTGTCGGAGACGGAGACAGAGGATTTCACAGCCCTGTTAATCTGCAATGGACCACAATACCAGGTCGATGCGGAGGCAGATTAAACAATGCAGACGATGATAGGAACAAAAAACGAAAGAGGAAAGGAGAGCTGGTGATAATGCCAAGGCTGCGGGCGTAGCTGACGAGCGAAGGCGTTGCTTAGAACTGGACCAATAGCTGATCTATGTAGGTATCTGGCACAAGAAGACAGATTCCATTACTCATCATAATACAAGTAGGAGGCGAAATATCAAACCAGTTGAGAAAGAAATTTGATGTATTTAATAATCACAATCAAACTGGTTTAAAATATTATGCATGTTGTTAATACTGTAGAACAGTATGTTTTTGAGAAAAATTCCTAAATTCTTTTAGCGAAATTAATATTACCGAAGAAAATCTTTAATAATATCATAAATAACTACATAATAAATAAATAATTTCGAATTGTTGGTGCTAAGGCTTTTGAAATCTGTTGACAACCGGCTAAAATCAAGATATTTTTATAAAAAAACAACATTTACATTACGATTTTAGTTTTTAAAAGTTTTCTTATGAATTTTTTTTTTTTTTTGGATTCGCTAAGTATAATATGCATAAATTTAAGTGAAAATATCTAAAACTGAGATTTTTTATTAATGTCGTCCAGTCCAGTATTCCCAGAAGTAGTAAAGTAACAGGTCTTAACTTGTCTTATACATACAGCCCATACAATGATTTTAAAACAAAACGAAATTCCCAGTAAAAGAGAAGATACAGTTGGTGATAGTAGACATGTTTGTAAAATTTCAATTCCCTTTAGAGGGCAATTGAAACAAATGAGCGATAAAATTATCGAATAAACAGCAGAGTTTTATGGCAGCATTTTATACCAAGGAAATATTCGCTTCGTCATTGTTCTCCCCGGAATGGTTGAAAGGATTTTATATGACAATAACGGATGTCCCGTAAAAGTTATTTACCGTAAAGGAAACATTGCTACGATCAATCGCCGACATTTTGTTTAGGTCCTGGCACTAGCTTCTAGCTGGTCGTGTAAAAACAGCAAGGATTATCACAATGGCGGTGATAACCGTAATGGCCTGTGGGTGTTTATTGCTCCATTACACGTCCTCGTTACGATATTATAGGCGTGGATTTAGCGTAATTACAATTTTTCGACGATTTTCCAGCTTTAAACAGTGAATCGATTATTGGATTCCGCATTCCGACGATTTCATTCGGGTTTTTTGTTTTAATTTAGAAAAAAAAAACTTTTTTTGACCTCCTCAACAGGCCAGGAGGTCTAATAACAGAGGGGAATAATATCACGAAAACCCAGGGTCTAGAAAAATCACTTGATTTTTGCGTCCTCACCAGGAATCGAATCAGGAAATTTAAAGGCCGTCGGATTTTGTTAGTTACAGACGTGGATTTAGCGTAATTACAATTTTCTGACGATTTTCCAGCTTCAAAATGAAGATTTAATCGATGATTGGATTCCGCATTCCGATGAGTTTCTTCAAGTTTATTGGTAGTGATATTTTGAATACCCGTGACGAGAACGTATGAAGAAACTATTAATAAAAGCGTGCAAAAATTACGTAAGATTCAAATCGTTGAGCCAATGTTTCGTTATACTTAAAATCCGGAAAATGGTATTTGAGTTGTAACATCAGAGGAGGCATAAGATTTACATTATTGTTTTTTTAAGCCTAAACCAAGCGTTGTAAAGATTATATCAAATTTTTGCAACAAGTGCGAAAAGCGATTGCTTAACCCAAACGGTGACAGGTCATACGTCTGTAAAGACCAGAGCGCTCCATATTCCTATCATAAAATACATAATTTCTATTGCTATTGAGATCTAATATGAGATCAGGTGTAAAAGCAAATATTATTTGTCAACACGCTCAAACATTTTTACATAACTAAACATTATTAAAAAATATGCAACGTCGATATTAAACAACATTGTAACAAATATTAAATACTTATTGCAATATTTTGATAGTGAAAATAATGATGATTGAAAATGAAATTCTGAGAAATTGAATGGCAATTAAAATAATTGAACGAATGAAGAACTAAATAAAGCCAGCGATAAAATCTTCTGTATAAATAAACATATTCAAGTTGTGAGTGGTGCGGTGATGCAAAAACCGCTTTAGCAAATAATTTTACGGAGATTAATGAAACAAGTATATTTATGAGCATCAATAATTACTATCTGACTGGAGCAATGGAAGATTCCACACAGAGTGAGAACGAAAGTAAAAATCATAAAGGCGTGAAATGTGAGAAGTTATGAATTATGGATCGTGCAAGAACTGAACTATCAAAAGAAACAATACCACTCGCTGGTCATGTGATTTAGATGATTTTAGAATAAATGGTTTCGATTTTACAAAAGAGATAGTGACAAGAAGTGACAAGTCTCAAATAAAGGATAATAAGTACCATGGAGAATTTTGATTAAGATTATTGGTACCAAATAATAAGGTTTTCTTAGAAAAAAGTTATCAAATTGAAACTCGAGATTTCTCAAATGGTTTTTGATAGTAGTGTTTAATAATATATTTAACTGGAAAATTTTATGCTTAATATATTTATATAACAAGGATTTAACAAAGAAACAACGACTCCATTTAAATATAGGCATTATAATAAACTGCTACTCATTATTCTTGGATTATTCTTCAAAAGGACTGAGTGTTTTTAAAGTTCATCTGAAGACGGATGAAGTTGTTCTCATAAAACACGAAGCGTAGATAAATTGCGAGTTTTTTAAGTACCCCAAAACTTTACATAAATACAAATTGTAGCGGTGTAAAAAAAGATACAGATGGAGAAGTTGGCAACTCGCCAGATAAAACAGAAAACTTTGATAGAGCAGTATAGACTGCGCAGATAATATCGGCTTCATTAAAAGTTAGGGGAGGCAAATTAAATTAGAAACACCAGGTGTTTGGAGACGAATCGGCGATGATGGGCAGACTTTGAGACGGAGAAATTAGTCTACTCAGCGATAGCAAATAAAATAAAATGTAGGTATACAAGTTAAGATACCAATGACAAATATAACAAAAAGAAAAAATGAGAGGGTTTTTTACGTTAACCTCAGTTATTAACACTTAAAATTTCAAAATTATATAGGAGAACTGAAGACTCTGGAACCGTTGATTCAGGAAATTTAGTTGATTCAGGAAAATTATATTTTAATAACCTATTGTAATAGCATATTTAAAATAACATAAACTTATTCAAATCCCAAATTGTAAATCATAAATTTAAATTTTCAAGCAAATACAGTAATTACATATCTTTTCAATAATTATAAAATTGTACATATCTTCTCTGAGACAGGTGCGCAAAACGCCACCTAGTAGAGAAGATATCAATAACAAATTAGTTTCAAACACCATCTGTAATGAATAAGATATGTAATGTTAGGGACCATAATAATAATAATAAATAAACTTCTGTTGTGAGGTAAACAAAATAAAAGACACACAGGAACCCTTTAGAAAGTGCTGAAAAAGAGGATGGAAATTATGGAAAAAACATTATTTATCGTTGGAAGACAATTTTTGTTGATTCAAATCTGATTTTTTGATGTTCCTTGATCCAAGTGGAAACTTTATGAACTTCGTGTTGATGCAACTTTATGTCGTTTGGTACTTTGCAGTGGTGGATCTTGCCGTTGAATTATTTCTACTAAACAACGTAGCTACACAAGAAAGAAGTAAATTTTAAACAGATATTTTGACTCGTGTAAACTGACATAAACTATCGTTTGTATTGAACTTTTGTTTTTAACCAATGCTTTCTTACAAAAGTGCTATCGACGAAAAAGTGTGATTCAGCTGCAAAAGTTGGATAATGCTCTTTTCTGAATTGGCTTATTTTGTTTATGTCTGGTACGTGGAATCGTTTCATCTTAATATAATCACAATATCACCGAATTTAGATGTTTGGCTAATTTTCCATACACTTTTTAATGGTTTCATTTACTTAACGTACGTGCAGTAAGACAAAAAAATAAAGCAATAAAATTATGAAGTTTTATTTACGGCGTTAAACTCACCAATGATCGTAAATAATAACCTCAATATTTTGAACTGCTGACAATTGGAACATTTTTACTTTTACATTTTTGGTAAAGGGTTATAGAATAGCAAATATTACAAAACGTGAAAGAGAATTGTCGGAAAACCCTTGTAACGGTGCAGAAATAATTTCTCTGCTGTTATTTTGCATTACAGTTGTGTATGTGCTGCATTTCTTTGTTTTCGCGTGTTCTGGGCTCATAAAAATGTAACAGAACGAAACGTTATGGCTGCAGAAATTCTTTCGTGGTCCATTTTCATATCGTCTGGATGAAAAGAAAATGAATAATATAAAGTACTGTTTTTTGGTTCACTAAAGTCGTACAAGACTCTTTGTCCCAACTTTTAACAATAACATTGCGCACTTTAATTCCTTATCTCGCATGTTAAGACTGTACAATGACATAAAGAGCTTTTATTTCAAATTAAACCGTAAGTTATCTAGCTTTTTGTAAGCCTAGCTGCACACATATTTTTAGTGAGTTTATTGCGAAATTTAATTTTTTATCATAACTTTGGGAATCGGACCGGACTTGGGAAGCCTTAGTCTAGAGGCATTTTGTGAAAATTACAGAAATTCAATCATACTTTCTCAATTTCAGAATTTCGCATGTATATATTGAATTGTACACAGTCAACAAAACCATCAAATTTGTTTTCCTGTTTAAATACATTTCTTATGTCGAACAAACAACTTTTCGAGTGTGCGCAGAGCTTCATTTTCTGTTGAGAAATTAATAAAAGTAATTGCTGGAATCAGCTGAGAACCTTTGTGTATGGTTTTGAGTTTAAGAGTCGAGGGATATACATATACAGTCCCTTTGTCTCAGCAGAGAGTTTCGAGGGGAGTCCATACAAAGTATAGAAAGTGCATTCGAAATTAATTTATGTAAAGCAAACTTCGCTTCTTTGCTCCGGCTATTTTTATTCGTCTGTCTGCACAAACGACCGGAATAACTGGGTCGCTTCCCAGAAGGAAAAATGCATTAAAAAAATGACTCAAAACATGCAAATTTATTGCGAACCGAGGTATGCGGACCGCTGAATAAAAAATATGCACACACGAGGACGTGAACCAACTAAATTAAAAAAATACAATTTGATTTAAAATTCATTGATAAAATTAATTACTAAATACCAAGTGCGGAACATTAAAATTTTACCAAATCCACCAACTCGATAATTATAAAGCCTCTCTTTCTATGCAACACAATTTAATATGACAGAGAAGAGATAAATGATATCGAAAGCCGTGGTTCTGTTACATTTATGTAAATTTTTTGACGGGGCTGAGTACATTATTATACAATATGGTAGGTAACACCGTCAATCAATAAGATATTTTTATTAATTAGACAACTAATATTTTAGTTCTATGTGTTTTGTAAAACTAGCTTCACATAAGCGACGTGCCTTCTCCTAGTATTGACGTGATTTTTATTCCACGACGCGGTCGGATTTGAAAACTTAAGAAGTCACCTTCCATTTATGTAAAGAAAACTCGTGATGACAGTCAATTTAGTGCTTACTCTGTGTTTAGTAAAATCAGCTTTACTCAAGCGACGCGCCTTTTCCTCCGATTGGAAATATTTTTATTCGACGACGCAGACGGATTTGGGAGCTGATGATTCCGGACTACAGAAGTCACCTTCCATTTATGTAAATAAGTCGTGATGATAGTCATCTCTGATGAACTGCCCGACCCGACAAGTCTGATGATTTCATGATTCGAATTCTAATTTAAACGGAAGTCGGACGACGCTAGATAATTATAAATTCAAACAAATTAAATATACAAACGTACTTGTAATTATTTGTCCACCTCATGGTAGAGTGGTGAGCGCGTTGTGCTGAAATGAATGAGTTCGCGGATTCGATTCCCGCAGGGAGTCACCATGAAATATTTATGTACGTGTGGTTTTCATATTAATATTTAATATGTGATACCTTGAACTGGAACTGAAGCGTAAGACTGATCATCTTACCTTCGTGTAATAAATAAGGGAAAGCAGTAGTAGCAGTATTTATTTAGATACTAGAACTATTTATATACGATCTACTTAATCCTTAATGTGTAAATAAAATTATCTAATTATAGCCCCCTTGCTTCCAATCTCAGATCATAAACCAAGTATCTCCTTCGTTCCTTATTAGGAACTCCCGTACCTGCGCACGTCATGACATTGACACATAGACAGCACGGCTCAGCTTAATTAACATAGTAGGTGTTTCTCATCAAAACCCGCGACGAATCCAGCAAAGGCGGATAGATAACCAGAGCCTAATATTGTAATAATCTGACTTAAATCCCAGGTAATTAGTAGGTAAATAAGATGTAGGTATAGGTACAATGTGAAATATTTAAACTCGCGGTAAATAATGTGAGCGGAATTGCTATAAGCCGTACTGCGTGGCTTTTGCTCAGAGCAATCGTATTGGAGGGAGTGTGAAATATTTATATATCTCGTTAGCTTTCTTTTCCCATCAGTTTGGTAGGGTTTTTTGATCTTTATTTTCGCTACGACAGTGTTATTTGACGTCAGTGCTGCAAGGGAGCAAATGCGCATAGCGTAAACTCCTATGTAGAATCAGTGTCCCCTTCATGCAGGGAAATATACATTGTTGGTAAAGGTAGGGAAAAAAAATCGATTACTAAGTAGACATTCTGGCTGGAATATTTCTGCGATCAGTCACACGGTAAACTTGAGATTTGAAATGACCTACGATAGTATGCATCACTTCGTTATGAATCACTGCACTCGAGATAAGCCAATCCTTATCTGTAAAATACAAGCCTAAAACATAAAGCAAAGGTATGCGAGAAAGAAAAAAATACTTTTAATGTTGTCTGCACAT
This sequence comes from Micrasema minimum, assembly GCA_022494985.1. Taxonomy (NCBI): domain Eukaryota; kingdom Metazoa; phylum Arthropoda; class Insecta; order Trichoptera; family Brachycentridae; genus Micrasema; species Micrasema minimum. Next base: position 39,045 of record JAGVSP010000147.1, on the reverse strand, counting down.
GATACGTTTTCTTTTGCTTACCAAACTTAATGCATTATGTTTTTCGAACAAGAATTCACTGAAAGGGGCGTTTCCATACAAATTTTCTAAAAATATACGCTTCCTAGGGTTAATTTCATAACACCTCTTACTATCAAATTCCACCTTCGAAAGACTCCAGCTCTTTCAACACGAAACGTGTGAAGTAGATGTCTAGTGATGGCGTAGATGCCTATTGATGACGTAGTGGGTAACTAGACACCTAGACACGGTAATATTTTTCACGTGTCGAACGTCACTTCTCTGAAATTCTTATTCGAAGATTATGTTATTCCGCCTCGTGTTGTAGCGGTTAGCGCATTCTATGCTGGAGGTCGCGGGTTCGATTCCCGACGGGGTCATTATGAAATATTGATTTAAATGTGGATTTTCAAATAAAAATGTTTCATATGATACCTTGGACTGGCGCTGAATAATCTTACCCTTATTAGACTACCGTCTCTACAGAAGTCTCTGTAGAATCTAAATCATATTTGGAGTCGATTTTGTAGATTTTTAAATTTTTATTTGACCCATAGTTTTCGAGAAAACTGAGTGCGAACTTGATTTTTTTTTTCGATAAATTTTTGCCAATTGTAATCAAATATCATTTTTTTAGTCAATAAATAGTACCCATAAATAAACATTATAAAAAACCGATTTTAATGAGAATTTTTGCAATTTTACTTAATCTGAGGTAGGTACCTACTAATGAAAGCTTGTCTGAGAAGAAAAAAACAATTTCAAGCTCAGATTAAAAAGTCACTACACTTTCGACTCTAAATATGATGTAGATTCACCAGTTTACGGGTTGTTCTACGAGTTTTGTTACACCATGTATTATTCATAGATTTAATGTAACTGTGTATATTAATAATCCCTGTATACGTAACAGGACTGCCAATACACAGCTTTAAGCTCCAGGATTGCCAAATAAGCTTAAAGCTGGGTTCCTGATATAAATTATATCAGTCGACTAAGAACTATTTATCTAAAATTTTGAGCAGGTAGGTACTATATAATTTTTAGAAAGTATGTTTTCATAATTACTACGATCCATAATGTTTGGCGTATTCATTCTCTTTATTTGAAAATCATTCGCTAACTTTTATCGTAAATGTTAGCAATAAATTTCTCCAGTTAAGAACATTATTAGGAGACTTATATCTGGAGAGTTCGTTGATGATTTATCGATGTTCGGAACTTAAGGGATCAAAATTTTGTACCTACACTGAATTGCTTTGTACGTTCTATGCTGTATGCTTTTTGAATCGAATTTATTAACCTTTGTTGCGAACGACCAGCGATCAATAAAGACCTCACCGCTTTGAAAAGGTTATAATACACTGATAAAGAACTCGGATCAATTTAACAAACATAATTTTTATGATAAACGGGTAATGAAAAACAATGCATCGATTTATGCAATGTAATCATACAATTACGATTTATAAACAAAAATAATATCAATATAAATAAAACAATAAAAAAAAAATAATAAACAGTAAAGAGAAAAAATATTACAATTTTATTACTAAAAAGCAAAAATGTAGCATGAATATAAAGTAACGCATAGTAATCATTTTGTTATTTTTCTTAGTGGTGTAAATTTGCAATGTATTGCAAATTGAAGTAAATTTTCCATCTTTTCCATTAGATGCATTTGAAATAAAATGCGAATTGTGACGGGAATCTAAATTAAGACACGAGGTGATAAAAAAATGCGCAGTATAAAGACGGAGATAATAAATCATACATAGCAATGACATTGTTCTTTTCACGAGTGGGTGAGATTTACCATGTAAAGAACTGCCAGAAACAAATCTTCTGCAACTCTTTCGCAAAAATTCATTTAATTGTCAACAAAAATAAAATAAAGATGCTGAAAGAAGATAAAAAGGTAGTTAGTATAAAAACACCGATGATAAATTATTCATGGCAATGACATTGTCGCTTTTACGAGTGGGGAAGATTTGCCATGCATCTAGATCAGTCAGGATTCAAGTCTAGACGCTGTAATTTGAATTTGTATACAGACTACTGAATCCACTTATTCAATTATCGCTTCTTTATCTTTCGCATTCCATCTGAGAAGATTTATCGTTATTGAGAGCGATAACGATTCCTGGGTGGGATAAACGGAAGGAAATCGGCTTTAGAAGACAATAGAAATTGAAGTGATAACGCCTTAAATGGATACAGAATATCGATACAACGATACGATTGAGCGATAAAAATTTCAACGTAGAAAAAAATTGAATAGGGCTTTTGTACCGTGAAATGCAATGAAACAGATCAGGACATAACTTTGTAATTTTATACTTGGATTGAAAAATCGTAAAAAATGCCTTTTGCTTATAAGAGTAAAGGAGTCAAAGTTTCTTTTTAAATTTGTGATCTAAGTATCTTGTATTTTATTATATGCACATAAAAGTTTCCCCTTCTGCGGTGCGATTCTCTTAAGGTTTTAGACACTTCTGCGCATACGAATTCAGTACAAAATTGTATGCGCAGTAGTTGAAAAAAGTTAGCAGAATCGAAGCGCTGGGATCACTTACCGATAATCTAAATAGACTAAAAATAAACTCTGACGCTGTCGAATCTATAAGACAATAAATTTTCGTGGTAAAGAATTTATTCAATAGAAATTCAAAGGTTTCCTAGTCATGCAGGACAAAGGCTCTTAGCTGGATATAATAATAATTGATAATTAATTTCGATAGTAGATTCAATATACTAAAAATAATGCCCAAAGATTGAATGGTTACAATGAAATAACCAATTGAATAAAAGAAAAAGAAAAAATTCGTCAATTGATTTTATATATAAACGAGTACAAAAACAATAGCAGGTTTTTAAGTGAACTTGGAGTGCGACATGGGTAAGCGTGAAGGCAGTCTGAGCTGAATTTCGCCTGTGTAAATGTCTGCAACATACATATTTCATCTATGGATGCGAGTCATGGTGCCTTAGTAAGGCGACTGAATAGTCTTGAAATAAAAAAAGTATTGAACTAAAGACGAATGTAATGTTACATTTCTAGGTATCTCAAATCTCATCCAGCATCTTCCCCTTGTATATACAATGCAGCGTGTATAAACTATCATAGTACGAGTGTTTCACTTAAACCCGTGGATCAACAACTGAGCCCGCTATTCAACTACTACGCTGCTCAACTGATCTCGTGGGTCAACTGACTCTACTGTTCAACTGACCCCGCTGTCCAACTGACCCCGCTCTGCCCTACGTAAAATTTTAAAACTTTCGCATTTCAATAGTCGAAATGGAAAATGCCACGTTGCGAAACAGCTGTTATAATGAACTTCCAGCAAGTAATTCGACATCTTTATTACCCCGGCCGCAAATTATGCCGCGCCGATAATGATTACACGGGGAGTACTCGTAAAATTGTAAACAAAGCCGCAGACCTCGACTTCAAAGAAAGTCGAGGCAGATTGTTGCTAAGTAATAAATTGCCGGAGAGCAGAAAGTTAAGAACGACGCCAAAAATATACAGCCCACATTGGTCAGCACTTAACCGACTCGCTGAACCTAACTAACAGGGTTGGCACCTTGAAAACGGTTCTCGGTTAGTCGAATAAAGCACCGGTTCGCTATTCATCGAAAAATGGCACGAATCCGTTCTCTGATAGTAAAAAAAATATGAATCTACATTATTCATTTATCGGCATAGATATCACAAATATCGGCAGTAATTCCTGATGAAATAAGAAATGAACAAAATGTAAAGTTATTTAAGGTTAAATGTAAAAAATATATGTGTGAAAAATATTAGTGTAGGTACCATATTATAGCTAAATTGAAAAATGTATAATAGTAGGATAAGAATTCTATGTAAAAATTATATAGAACTAAATAAATATAACAACAAAAAGTAAAATAAAAAGTTATATAAGTACAAGGATATTTATTTTTTATTATTGTATTTATTTAGTACTATATAATTTTACATAGACTAATATTGTTACACTACCCGTTTTATCCTACCATTATACATTTGTCAATACAAGGACTATAAATGCTCGAATCGACCTCATATCGACATGTATCTACGGCTAGATATATTGATATACTTAGTGATCCCTGTTCTGGAATGCGATTATCGATCGACATTGGTACACCTTTGTAAATATCTTTTGGGCATTTTAAGTATCACCCTCTTGAGTAAAAACCTGTTCGTCCTCTAGAAGGGTAGATTTCAATTATTTTTTTATAAAAAAAGAAATAACCCAATATAATTTATAATGTAACCTTAAGTTTTATTGTTCACTACTTACTATCATCGTACGACGGAATTTCTTATCAACAAGTGGAAGTGTTTATTTTTAGATAATTTGTATGAAAACGCCCCTTATAGTGAATTCTTGTTCGAAATGTACCAATAATTTTTCTTAAACTTTTATTAGTTATTTTCAAATAATTAGATAGTAAATAGCTAGGATGAGTATTTCTTTAAGTGAATCAATTTCGTTTATTAATTTTGGGAACCCTACCAGCAAAATTTTGGTGAATGGAGGGAAAATTAAAATAGAAACCCACCCAGGGAGCTGTGCCAAAACTGAGACAGAAGTAATTAATTGAAACAAATGAATAATTTGCAATTTGTTAACAAAACAGAATAAAAAAACTATTTTCGTGCCAAGAACACAAGTAGCATTCTTTATGAAGCATATTAAAAATGAAATACAATATACATATAAATATTTTGGACGTATGTTAGGCACATTGTTCTCATTTATAAATGTTATTGTAAGTCAATTAAATACTAACAACACTACTGTGTAGACAGTAAATCATATTCAGTAAATGGATAATTTATATAGCGCCGTTTTCGTATTAATAATTGCATCTAAAGTTTACCAAACTACTCCAAGTGCGGAACAGTAAAATTTTACCAAATCTACCAACTCGATACGCATAAAGCCTCTCTTTCTATGCAATACGATTAAATACGAAAGAAAAGAGATAAAAATGATTTCTCCGAAATACGCGGTTCGAAATTTACTTATTGTAAATTAATTTGATGTCCTAGCATACCTAATTAATGCCGTAAGCTAGTGCCGTTAAATTGCATGATATTCAAATATTTTATATTATCAGGTAATTGCTTTGTCGTTATGATTCATTCTCCCTTGATGAATTCTGATGTACAATATCTCACCCATCGATTTCTGAGCGCATCCAAAAAAAGAAAATGCAGTGTGCAGTCAAAAATAGCGTAAATCATGGCGCCATTGAACATCATGTTTTGTCTATCACTTTTTTTTTCACATGCGTTTCACTGTAATTGTTTAAACTCTAAATTCCTGTACATCCCTCCCATATTGAGGGTCTGGCTTTCGTCTAAGTGACGGGACCCTCCTTTAGTGTATACATAGTTTATTTTTTTGGGAACTCAACAGCAATACATTTGAAAAATATAATGTCAAGTTTGCATTACACAAGCCAAGAGTTTCATGTTCCATAGTTCCCCATATGGCTATTCAGTTTATGTTCATAGGTTCATAGGTCACAGTTTCAGATTAGAGTCGAGTTAAGATAAGGTCGCAGCAACCCCCAATAACTGGAGTCGTGAAGATGCGGCGGTGGACCTGGCCTGGGCATGTACTCCGGATGCCTCGGGAGAGCCTGAACCCGAGCTGCCTCTTCTTTACGCCTGCAGGATCCCGCCGTCCTGGCAGACCGTCGATGACCATCCTACGGATGTACTCGGCGGAGCCGATTAATGCGGGCTTGACGTGGGAGGAGGCGAGAGAGCTGGCTGGTGATAGGGTCTCCTGGAGGAATCTAGTGATGTCCAGATGCTCCACATAGGAGCGAACGTGGTGAAAGAAGAAAAGAAGAAGAAATATAAGGTTTAAGATTGCATTAAAGACACTTGAGTCAATTTGTTTTTATATAATAGTGTTGCTATTTTACTAAACATTTTTCGGGATTTCGTATACAACATACATAAATGCGTTATTTTCCGCTGAACAAAAAATGATATTTTGGTACCTACAGCCTTAATGGAATGAATCCATATGTCAGAACTACGAGACGTGGTCCCAAAGAGAAATGGACCTAATAGGGTACGCGAGAACTGGTAACCGATCGATAAGCTTGTAGGTGATTTGCGGAAATAAACATAGTAATATTATTATGTAGGTGCAGTGTTGATCGTAAGTTCTAGGTCCCAAAGTGTACATTTACTTGAATAAATTAATAATGTTAATTTATTTTCGAAATGACAAAGGAACATACGGAAATGCATGCGAGAGCATTTCCAAACAGACATCTAATAGAAAACTTACTAACCAATATGTCATTGTCATTGGTAATTTGAATTTGTTGTACATTACACTGACGACCCATGTGAACCAGCTGAGCTAATATAACTTCTCGGTAAACGGAACAGTTTTACATCCTATGTTGTTATTCCGAACGAGAGAGGTAAAGAACCATAACTTCGAAAATTGAAAAAAAAAAAAAAAAGAAAAAAAGTAGAATAAATTATAACACGTTCAAGAGACACGCATATATAATATATATATAATAAGCTGTTTAATTACATTTTATATCCCTACAGAGATGAGGTAGAATTTTTTTTTCCAAATTCAGGAATATGGATATTCGAGCGTTTACAGGGCTTATGACCTGTCATCGGTTGGGTTAAGTGGCCACTTTATGCAGCAACATTCCCCATTCCGCTTATTAGCGAATATCCACACTTGGTAACATTTTTGATTTTGTATAATATGTTACGAATCGAGAATCATCCACCAGCAATGCGATTCTCTTGAGGTTTAAGACACTTCTGCGCATACGAATTCAGTACAAAATTAACAGAATCGAGGCCCAGCGAGTTGAAAGCTGAATGTTGTAGTACCTACATAAAGTGGCCACTTAACCCAGCCAATGACAGGTCATAAGCCCTGCAAACGCTCAAATATCCATATTCCTGAATTTGAAAAAAAAAACTCTACCTCGTCTCTGTAGGGATATAAAATGAAATATATACCTACTCCCGTGTTGGGATAAAATCCAGATTTGTGTACAAGTATTTGAACACGCCCAAAATGTTGTAATCGTATTAAATAACTCATATATTTATGTAATTGGATTAAAAAAAAACTCACATTATTGTATTATCATATGTTATTGTATTAACTTATAAGTAATGTATACACACTTTAATATTCAATATATATAAAATCTATACCATTTTCTCAAAAAGCTTCTTCGTCTTTATTCTGATATAAATATTTAAGTACGTAAAAACAATTATTGGTGGCCAAAATAACAAACTATCTTAATTTGATTAGTAGCAGTGAGATTGATAATTTCTTATATTTTTTTATAGATGTATTTAAAAAAGTTGATTTTTTCGAGTTATCGTTCTTCATCTCTAAGTTTCAGTATTCTTTGTTGAGAAAATACATTGACGTTATTAGCTGTCGAGTGTATTAGGAAAATCGTTTGTTTGGTAAAAAGAATTCCGGTGTTGTCAGTAACGGTAGCTGTAAAAGTCGTAAATTAACTTTTTACCAAACGACTCGGAATCGATTAAAATAACATGACTTTTCTTAGCGCATTTGGCTACCGTGCAACAGGTCGCGGGATCGAGTCAACATGAAATATTAATTAATATGTGATTTTCATATTAATATTTCATGTGTGATACCTTGTAATAAAATGATCAAGATACACTGCACTAAGTGTACTGGTGCAGTGCCCTATGCACCATTGGGTGTTGATAGGGGAAAGTAGTCGTAGTATTAACATTTCGAACGAATAATTCGGAATTCCTTATAAATTATTGATACCTTATTGATAGACTTTTTCAAGGTTACTTAAAATATATAAATAAAGTTAATAAGTACCTAGAAAAAGTTAACGCGTTGTTGCCAAAACTAGTAGGCACAAAACTCTAAATATAGAAATAGATTAATTTTTTTATTTTTATAGTTTTTAAAAAAAATCATTTAGTTTTATAGCTGACATTCTTGTTACGTTATATTTTCATATATCTGTCAACATATAGAAAACTTTTAGTGGCTTATAATATTGTTAATATTTGTGCTCATTTTTATGTTTAGCTGTTGTCTTCTTAATAAAATAAAATAAAATAAAATAAAAATAAAATAAAATAAAATAAAATAAAATAAAAATAAAATAAAAAAACATAATTTAGTATTTTTTTAATTTTTAATTTTTAAACAGAAAGGTACATAATTTCCTTTAAAAAAATAGGAAGGAATCGAAAACGAATTCGATGGTGTTTACTTGCTTCTACTGAGAATTTACAAAAAATTGGTATTTTGAATTAGTTCGTTTTCATTCTAAAGGTGCGATATCGATACCATAATATGAAAATTGTGTTACTCCATTTTTTGACAAAATGACTTTATGATGGCATTTTGTTGTCTGTATTCCAATACACGTGCTGGGTAAATTGGGCGAGTCCAACATTATTACAAATGCCCTAAAAACTACATCAAGAAAAAATGGGTAACTGCCACGTTAGTATTGGCAGCGCTGCAAATTTGGCAATTCCACCATTTCGTTTTTTGCCCGCCCTGTAAAGTAACCATTTTGGAGCTACACAATTTGCATATTAAGGTATCGATATGTACTTTATACCGGTATTGGAAATCAGCACAATTTTTTCTCAATATATTAAAAAAGAGATTGCGATAATCACGTTTAAATCACTAAAAATTGTTGATAAATAATTCGTAGTCGAATAGATTAATTAGTCAACGTCGGCTGTTCATCCCGATAAAACATGTCAACGCCGAATGATTCATTATTCTTAACAACATTTTGAATGTGTACAAATACTTGTAGACAAATTACTGGATTATACCCATGCTGGGCTAATATCAGATATTATTGATATCCCAACAGAGACCGAGAAACTCTGGAAATGAATGTGGATTATCTAGGCGTTTTCACGGCTTATCACCTGTCATTGGCTGGGTTAAGTGGGCACTTGATGTATTGCAACATTCCCCATTCCGCCCATTATCTGATAACTATATAAGTATGACAAATTTTTGAAACTTCTATATACTGAACTCGCGTTCGTAAGATCACATTACAAGTGATTTTCTCACTGGTGAAATCAGTTGAGAAGATTGTCAAGCATTTTTGGCAGTCAATCTTCATTGGTGTAGGTAAGGCTCTTCCGAACTTAATTACTTAGTAGAAGACGCCTAAAGATGTCTCTCCAATTTTTATTTTTCTTTGTATTTTAACCAGTAAATCTTTTTAACAATATTTTGAATGTGTAAAAAATACATGTAGACAAATTACTGGATTATACCCATGCTGGGCTAATAACCTAGCCAATGACAGGTCATAAGCTCTGTAAAAGCCTAGATAATCTACATTCATTTCCAGAGTTTCTCTGTCTCTGTTGGGATATCAATAATATCTGATTCATTATTCAACTGAGAATAAATTATTCATCTACCGTTTTGAATCTGTATTCGAAATCCTCCGCCTCGTAGCATAGTGGTATCGCGTTTAGATACCGTGTATAAAATCGCGGGTTCGATTCCCGTAGGGGGTCAACATTAAATATTTATTTACATGTGATTTTCATATTAATATTTCATGAGTGATACCTACTGGAGCGTATGACTGAGCATCTTACCTTCACGTAATAAAACAACGATCAAGATACACTGCACTTGGTGTACCGATGAAGTGCCCTATGCACCACTGGGTGTGGATAACGGAATGTAGTAGAAGTAGTAACATTCACAATTACCGTAATATTTAACTTACAGCATTTCGAATGAATTATTCGGGATTCCTTATTATTTACTAATACCTATTTCTGTACTGTTGCTCGATCACAGATCACTATCGACGCGGTAATAAGCGACATGATAACGATTTCTTACCATGGATGTTTAACGTTTTCGCGATCACAATGGAACACGCGTTAAAAGTTATCGATCGGGATTATTAAACGAGCGCATCAAGTCGCGAGCCATTTCCCGAGATATATCTTCTTCGCACATATCTTCTTTCAATCTTTCTCGAGTGCCGTATTGCATTTAGCCAGCGTTCGGCAAGCCAAATATTGAGAAAAGCAGTCGACATAATAAACAATCCGACACGCGCGTGACGTTTGACGTTTGGCCGCGATATTATTTATTATAATTTATGGTGCTCGGCAACGCTCGGCAATGCTCGGAACGGCGAACGTGGTATGAACGTATGTTCATTGTGATCGGTCAAATGGTTAGCGTTAGCACGTGGTTAGCACGTTTTTAACTACGTCGATAGTTATCTGTGATTGAGCTCCTGGACGGTAAGTACCCTAAAGGTAAGGTACATGGAGTAACAAAACTCCTAGTACAACCCGAAAACTGGGGAATCTACATCATATTTGGAGTCGAATGTGTAACGTGACTTTAGAATCTAAGCTTGAAAAAAAATAATTTTTCTTCTCATCATAAAAGCTTTCATTAGTACCGCAGATTAAGTAAAATTGCACACATTCATATAAAAATGCTGTTTTTGATTTTGTTTTATTTATGGATAGTATTAATTTGACTAAATAAATGATATTTGATAACAATTAGCAAAAATTTATCGAAAAAAATCTACTTCGTACTCGAAAACTAAGGGTCAAATATTTTTTTTTTTAGATATTATTGATTTCCCAACAGAGTCAGAGAAACTCTGGAAACGAATGAGGGTTATCTAGGTATCTAGTACGTCAATTGGCCACTTAACCCAGCCAATGACAGGTCATAAGCCCTGTAAACGCCTAGATAACCCACATTCGTTTCCAGAGTTTCTCTGTCTCTGTTGGGATATCAATAATATCTCTGATATCAGCCCAGCATGGGTATAATCCAGTAATTCGTCTACAAGTATTTGTATTCATTTAAAAAAATGTTGTTTAAAAAAAAAAATTTACTTTACAAAATCGACTCCAAATATGACGTAGATTCACTGGTTTCCCGCTTGTACATCGAGCTTTGTTACACCATGTATATAGAATATAATAAAAAAATAATTATTCTACTCGTATTTTAAGTTAGTAAAATAAATTACGACTATTGCTTGTAATACTGGCATTTTATGCGTAATTTGAATGTTCGCTGATAAATTTCAATTTTGCTGCTGAAAATGAAAGTAAGCGACGCCATGTTGTTTCATGGCCATCATTATATGGCTTCAAGGAATATAAATTCTTCTTCTTAAAGAACAATACGAAAATATTTGTCGTTTGCATTCCTCGGGTACCAACACTGACAAACGAAAATGTCAAATGCAAATTTTGAATGACGATACCAACATTAAAGGATTAACACTTGAAAATACAATGATAAAGATGTTGGATATCCAACGAACAGATGCGACAAATGAATTGAAATATTACGAGAAATTAACTTTTTTAGCCTAACGGTGCATAGGGCACTGCATTGGTACACCAAGTTTAGAGTATGTTTAATTTATAACATGAAGGCATTATCGACAAAATTAAGAAAGGTCTTTTACGATGGTTCGGTCATGTAGAGCGAATGGATGATGAAAGAACGGCTAAAAAAAAAATATGATGCGACTGTGCCTCCTGGATGTAGAAATCGAGGAAGGCCGAGATAAATATGGCATGATCAAGTAAAACAAGTGCTTGAAAGTGGGCATGTAAGAAGTCGGAATGATCGACGTGCGTGCATGAGAAGATGTATGAATGTGGAGGAAGCAAGAGAAGTGTGCCAGGACAGAGTGGTGTGGCGTTCTATCCTCTCTGTTAGTTAGTTAGTAAAGGCAGGATGATCAGTTGTACATTTAAGAACCAGTGCAAGCGATCACATGTTATTATGGAATATTTTTTATGTGAATTTTTTTTGGGAAAAACCGCAATTTGATCAACATTCATTTCATATTGACCCCGGCGGGAATCGAACCCGCGACTTTATGCACGGTAGCCTAATGTGCTGATCCCTACACAACGAGGCGGATAATATTTATATATATGAACGAGCGGTAGCGTCGAGTCCAGAGATCCCTGTTCGAATCTCCACTCCACACCAATTTATAAATTAAAGTAGTTCCTAGAGGAATGTGGTAGGTACATAAAAAAGTGCAGGGTGACGAGTTCTATGAATAGGTACTGTGTATGATTTTTTTCTACAATTTAAGGGCAGTCAATTTGATCGTGTAAGATCTTAAAAAGAAAGCTCATATTAATAATTAAGCGTCTACTTTCAAGGCTTTGAATTTAATGATACAAAGCAGACTCGGCATTGCTATGCTCGGATTGTAATATTAGATCCTTACATATGAAATTGGCGTTTTGTATGGGAGGAATATAAAGTTGATTTTTAAAAAATATAATATATTTATTTAATCAAAGTATGTACCATTGCTATCTATGCACTTTTGCCATCTCATAGGTAGTTCATCGATCCCTTTACTAAAATAACCATTCGGACGGGAATCAATAAAATCTTTGAAGTCGGTTTGGACTGCCCCATCGGAGTTGAATTTTTTCCCTTGCAAGAAGTTATCCAAATTTCGAAAAAAATTGTAAATCTGTTGGGGCAAGGTCCGGAGAGTACGGTGGATGTCTTCGACATTCCAATTGAAGCTCTTCTAATTTGGTAGCCGTCTGTTGTGCAGTGTGTGGTCTAGCGTTATCATGAAGCAGCAGTGGCCTAGAGCGATTAACCAGCATCGGTTGTTTAGCAGCTAGCTTTTCCATGGTTTTTTGCAGTTGCTGACAATAACATCTGCCGTAATCGTCTTGCCAGATTTAAGAAAGCTGTAGTGAACGACACCAGCACTAGTCCACCAATACGCTCACAAGTAACTTTTTGGAGTCAATTTTCGCTTGGGGCATGGTTTGGCTGGTTCGGCAGGGTTCAGCCATTGCGATGAGCGCTTCCGATTATCATACAGGATCCACTTTTCATCACAGGTAATGATTCGATTCAAAATCCCTTCATTATTATGCCGGTTGAGTAATGCAGTAGTCAACGCGCGTTTGTTGATTTGCTTCACTCAATTCGCGAGGCACCCACCTTTCAAGCTTTTTCACCTATCCAATTTGCTTTAAGTGGATTAAAACAGTTTTATCACTAACACCGCAGCCTGCAGCTAACTCGGACGTGTTTTGCGATGGATCCGCTTCCACAATAGCCTTTAATTCTTCATTATCAACTTTGGTCTCCGGCCGTCCACGGGGCTTGTTCTGCAGGTCGAAATTTCCAGAACGAAAACGTTGGAACCAAAAACGCACTGTGTTTTCTTTTTGCGGCACCGTCGCCATACATATCATTAATCCTTCGAGCCGTTTCTGCAGCACTGGTGCCACGGTGGAACTCGTACTCGTAAATAACGCGATATTTCAAGTTTTCCATTTTGTAAACTGAGTGACGCAAAGAAAAAAAACAATTGAGGGAAAAAACAAATGAATTATAATTTTCGAAACACAAATACTTGAGTAAATAGCTGTATAAATTTAAATTTGGAATTCCTAACCAAAGAGAAGATATTTGAGATCAAAGTTGCCAGTACGGCAAAACGCCAATTTCATATGTAAGGACCTAATATATTAATGTTATCGATCATAACGCCAAGGTGAAAAAATAAAAGGGAATCCAATAATAGAAAAATAACTTTAATAACTTTATTTACTGATGGTCAAACTTGAAGCAATGTAAAATTTCTCGTAAAGCAACAAGTATTTCGATTATGATTAGTTAAATATTTAATTAATCGGTTTAAGTTTTCACGTAGGTGGATAGTAACATGTGAAATTGTATATTCTGTTTGGTCGTAGTTCGTTAGACTTGGGAAATTAAGGGCAATACAAAGGAAAGTTTCTAGGTATTATAAGTACACTGAAAATAGCTCAAATAAGGCATTAAAGTCTGAAAGTTCCCAGTCCTAGGGAGTCTAATAACTAAAACCACTTTATAAAAATCAATAGAGATTCTACTCTACCACACTTTACACTTTATACACATCGTCATCATCACCATACCATATCCGCTCGTTATGTGGAGAATATGGATTCGACAAAACTGCCTTCAAGCGCCGGTTCCCGCGCATCCTTTCCAGGTCAGGTCCGCGTCCCGCAGCTCTGACGCAAACTGCCGACGGATTACCAACAGCGGACGTCCAGGTCGCCGAGAGCCTGACGCCTTGTAAAATAGGCGAGCATGGTTAAGGCTATCGGGAGGCATACGTAGTATACGGCCTGGCCAGCCGAGTAATAAAGCTCGCCGGATGACATTAGATGGGTTGCTGTATCCGTTGCTTCACCTCTGTGTTCCTTAAAAACAGAAGTCACACCAAAGCACACTTAATATTGGAAAAGAATACTTTATACGCATGATTTTTAAAAAGTGAATAAAATTATGGATATAATTTACCAACTGACTAACCCTATTTTAGAGCGAAATTACTTACAATCTTCTCAACAGATGTTTATGGTATTCTGAGCAAAAAAATTTTCGAAAAACTAACTCAAAATGTATTCAGCTTCTGCGACAAGTGTATTATATACACGCTTCACGTTGAGAAGTGCTACTCGGAGGCGGCAGTTTATGGTATTCTGAGAAAAAATTTCGCTAATTACGCCTTGTACAAACATTCATAAAATTTCGATATCTGTAATACTGGCTTCTGTTTAAGGTGCGGCTTCGCGCTTAGTGTGCAGGTAGGAGTGGGGTGTCGCTCTGGTACAGTTGTAAAATTGACGGTATAACAATTCGAATTTCATATCTGAATATTTTAATTTTTTGATTTCTTATTTATTTATGCAGGTTTTATTTGAGCCAGTTCCCTCTGGAGTGGTATCATCGCGGACACGGTGTATTATAGTTTCATTTTTTGGTTGTCAGATGATGTTTTTGGGCTTTGTACTTTTTCACAGAATATCACGTTTCGGAGCCAATGACAGGTTCGCAGCCTGTAAACGTCCATCTTCAGGAGTGTTTGGTCTCTGTTAGTTTTCTTTAGTTTTTGGTATGTTTTAATTGTGAGGGGAATTGTAGTACCTTCGCACTCGGGCAAATGTATGGTTAAGTGTGTGGAGTTTAACCACTTTGGAAGCACCGGGTACCATCTGGTTCGTAGTCGTAACCCATCGTCCCTGTTTATGTTATTAGGATGCTTGTATATTTCTATGGCTTCCTTTATTAAACGGGCTTGATGATTTTTGGGCTTTTGCAAGGACATTTGGCTCAAAAGAGAAATTATGCCCTGTTTCTATGTAGCTCTGCAAGAGCTGATTTATCCGGGTAGCCCAACTTGCATGCACTTTTGTGCTCTTTTATTCTTGTCATTATGTTTCTGGCAGTCTGCCCTATGTAGACTGTTTCACAGCTTTGTGCAATTTAATTTATATACTACCATCTAATTTTTCAAGTGGGTCCCGATCTTTTACTGATTTTAGTAAGTTTCTTACTTTTGAGGTCGTACCGAACACTGTCCTTATGTCCCGTTTCTTAAGCGTTTTTGCAATTCTATACTATCCGTGACATTTTTGACATAGGGAAGGAACGCTATTCTTTTATCCGTATTAGCATCATTAGATCTTGGAAATAATTCTTTGGATTTGTTACCGACATTATTCTTCTTTTTATATCCTTCTTTTCATAGCCATTACTTTCTAATACTTTTGTCAGTATATTCAATTCCTCTTCTAGGTTACTTTCTTCACAAATACGTGTTGCCCTTCTGGCACAGCGTAGAAACAGGGCCTAATTTTTGAATTGATCTCTTTTGAGCCAAATTTTCTATACACCGTGGAAAGCCCAAAAATCATTCAAGCCCGTTTAATAAAGGAAGCCATAGAAATATACAAGCATCCTAATAACATAAACAGGGACGATGGGTTACGACTACGAACCTCATGGTACCCGGTGCTTCCAAAGCCCACGGTACAAACTCCACACAAACTCCACACACTTAACATACATTGCCCGACTGCGACACGGTACAAAATTCCTCACAATTAAAACACACCAAAAACTACACTCATACATTCAGCCCTGAAGATGGACACTGCAATGTGCTCCGAAACGTCGGCAACGCAAAGCCCACAAACACGGCATAATAACCCAGAAAACCACTATCTGTATTCTGAAGGCCGTGAAAACCTACGAACCTTAATTTTTATTTGTTTATGGACAGCCAACAGACATACACTTATTTTAATCATCAAGAAAATTTGATCTTTAAGAACACAGAGAACAATGATCAGTGAAATAAAAAAATGATATCGACGGTGGAAAGGAAAAAGTTATAAAATCGTAATTACTTGTGCAATTTTTTAAGCGTATTTTAAATAAATTATCTAGAATTGAGAATATAATTTTCTTCGTGTTCTAAGATAATTAACCGTCAAATATTACATCTAATAACCATAAGTAATAACAAATTAATAATTTAAACTTATAAACACGTTCAATATTTTAAAAAATAATCAAATCAGCTTTTTAACATTCGTGTTATCTACACGGATTTCATTTTTCAAATTCAACGCTTTCGAACAAAAACATTATTTATGAAAAAAAGTTCCATGTCATATTTTGAATCTGTAGAACCAATCAGTGACCTGGAAACAAAAATTCTGTTCCAGCATTCAGATAGCATAGGTAAAAATCACGATTCATGATATTCAAATCAAACTGAAAAAGATAGGCAGGTTATAAATAAATAAATAAAAATATACAAAAGTTGATAACTAACTAACTAACCATCACGCCATTTCCCCAAAGGGTAGGCAGAGAGGATAGAACGCCACACCACTCTGTCCTGGCACACTTCTCTTGCTTCCTCCACATTCATACATCTTTCTCATGCACGCACGTCGATTATTCCGACTTCTAACATGCCCACTTTCAAGCACTTGTTTCACTTGAGCATGCCATGTCTTTCTCGGCCTTCCTCGACTTCTACATCCAGGGACAGTCACAACATAAATTTTTTTAGCCGTTCTTTCGTCGTCCATTCGCTCTACATGATCGAACCAACGTAAAAGACCTTTCTTCATTTTGTCGATAATGCTTATCTCAGCCTTCTTATTCTAATTTCAACATTAGTGCACCTATCATACATAATTTATCTCCTTAAGAAATAAACTTCGCGTGCATGGAAGAACGGCCGCGGGTCACGTGAACGCCAATCATCTTAAGAACCAGAATAGGACAACAAGGATTTTTAATATATTGTAAAGTTCGAATAGAATGGGCTTTATGGGAGGCACTAGATTGGCGTGGAACGCACTGGAAACTTCGATGTGCCGTCTCCGGAATGTTCTATGTAGAAGCTATTTCTCCCTGCCTATAAAAAGCCGTCTGCTGTCACCGCCGAATTTTATGAGCATTGCAAAGATTAGCATTATCCAGTACCTACCTGTCTGATATACCGATTATTGTAATTCAAAATATATAAACTGTGATTTTAATAAAATTCAAAGTTATTTAAATATGCTTAAAGCCCTGGTGAACATTTCAATATGCTTAAAGCACAGCTTACAGTTTGAAGCCTTTGCAAAACAGCTGTTTATTTTCAACATTAAACTACTTAAGAACTTGCCGACAGTTTTCATCCTTTCTTTCGTTAGCCGAAAGGCATTTCCTTGAATTGTTTTGTACTTTATTTTGTAAGGGGCTTTTTTGTTACCTTACGTACAAACGATGCCCGTTAATTTTTGGAAGGAATTTCATTTTCAATAATAACCCATGTTTGATATTGCGCTTGTGTAAAAATCTGGCACGTAATTGTAAAATACATTGAAAAACGCGAAAATGTGTAAACTTCTCAGCATATTATTGTAAAAAAATATTCTTTAAAGGGGCTTTGATTCAGAAATGAGCACTGCGATCACCTACGTATCTATTACTAATACTACTTCCCTCCTTAATTGCGGTTAATCATGTAGATGTAGATGTATCGCAGTTGTGACGCGTATATGATGGTACGCGTCACAACTGCAACGTATCATAAACTTAAAAAAAAAAAGGTGTTCAAGATGAGATCATCTTCATCACGAACAGCGGAGTTATCGGAACCAGAACATGGAATGGTAAAAATGATTCACCATTTTGTTTAGACAAAGGTTTCAGCTCAACCGTGACAATTCCCCGACAACTCAGTTGGAACGGTCGACAAGTCACCGTCCTGTCACTGAACAAAAATACACACACTACTGGGGCACGCCTTAAGGTCTATTCACACATATCCGTGACGGGACGTACCGTGTTGCCCTTTTCCGTGTTCCATATAGCCCTAAATCCGCTCAGATTTGGCTCTTACTCGAATCAAACACGATGTTTTTGACGTGATGTGATAACGTCTAATAAATCGATGAACGCCGGCTGCACACACGAAAAAGCATGACTCATTGTCACGTTCCGCCTGAGCCGAGTGTGCAAGCGAGAGCGCGGAACAAGCGATAGAGAAGCACGATCGACCTAAGCGTTCGTTTTGTGACGCATCTATCTCTCTTCCACTCCATCGGCCGATGCGTCCGAGTAGAAGGGAGACAGCAGCAGCACACAAGCTACAAAGTGAAAGTGAAATTGTCATCACCAAAATGAAGTGAAATCACCAAATTATATAACTCCTGCTTTGTTTTATACAAAATAATGATAATTCAGTAATAATAATTCAATTCAATTCATAAAAGTATGCTATTTTTCATCAATGTTTTCTTATGACGTTATCACGTAAAATTATCGCCCGTAAACCGACTTTACAGACAACCAAAAGTTTTTAAAATTATTTTTTTGGCTTAAGTGGCGTCCAAGGAAGGTTATATCAAAAAGTCCCGATAGTAGGACGTGAGCTTAAGTAAGAATTTTCAGAAAACTAGAAAAAAATCTTCTTTTAAGAGGCATTGATTCAGAAATGAGAACTGCGATCACCAACGTATTTACTACCAATACCACTTCCCTCATCGAGATTATAATCGTCCTATAAGCGTTTGTAGAATCCATATGCTCTACAAAGGGAGCGAATATTGTATGATGATGGTGATGATGATACATTTAAACGATGATACATTTACGAATACATTTTAACAACTTTGTCTGGATTTAGGTCAAACGTTATAAACGGGGACCGCCCGTACAATTCGATTACCAAAAATGTCACTCATTTGTTCCTAGCCACAACAAGTGACCGAGGGCCGAGTTTTTTAACTTCACTTCAAGAAGTTTTTCAATAATGGGAAATTTTACGATTATAAAAATCCAGTAAAAATCAAATTCCTTTTTACTACAATTTTTTAAGCTTTCAAGCTACTCGTAAAAACTAATAACTGTACGGATTTTCTGCATTTATAAAAATATATTAAATCTATACTTAAAATAATCTAAGGATGCTAAAATTTGGTGCATTTTACACCTAAAACTATTTTTTAAGATTCTTGTTATTACGGCGTGGGATATTTACCGTCCTTTACCAAAACAGCAAACGTTATATAAAAAATATATCAACGCATTTAAATTAACACATGTAAATTATTCTCTGCAACACGTCCAGGCACCCATCATTTATCGACAATAAGTAACGACATTGACGTATGGCCGCGATATCGCGTGCATCGGCTCCGCTCGGCTCAGATCGGCAATGCTCGGCTCGGCGATCGCGGTATTGAACGAATGTCATTGTGATCGGTCAAATCGTTAGCGTTAGCACGTGGCTAGCACGTTTTTAACTACGTCGATAGTTATCTGTGATTGAGCTACAAGTCAACAAACCTTTTGATGTGGCTATGTAAACACTCACTTTTTTACAATATTGATCTTGCAACGAAAAGTAGACCTTGTTAGTTATAGAATAAACTAAATTTTGCGATAATATGTATACGTTTAAATCGGCAATTAATTTCAACAGATGGCAGTAGTGGGCAGTGAAAAAAGTTGAACTAGCGCGAGAACGTATTTACACAAACCTAATATATAGAAGTTACAACAATTCAGTAGATATAGTAGTATAACAATGAAATATAACTCAAAATCAGCAAATTATCCAATGAAAAGGCGTTAGAACAGTATTTTTTTATTATTATATTTATTTAGTACTAAGTATATAATTTTTACATAGACTAATATTATTACATTAAACTTTTTTTTCTTTTACTATCTTATCTACTATTATAAATTTTTCAATTTGGCTATAATATAATACCTACACTAATATTTTTCACACATATATATTTTACATTTAACCCTATAAAACATTTTGTTCATTTCTTATTTCATCTGGAATCTCCTCATACATTTTAATGCCCTTACACATTAGACAATTCTGTGACATAGCTTTTCTTTTATTTTCTAATCTTATATTTTTTTAACCTCTTGTTGCATATTTGCAAGTTGCACAGTTTACATCCGGGCTGTGTAAGCGAGTACCCTGCAAGACGTCGAATAATCCATATTAATTGCAAGAGGTATTTGTATGTGCAATAGAGGAAATCAACAATAATCATGACAATATTAGCAGGTGCCGATACAAAGTAAATGAATTTGTAATTATTCATAGATTTTAAAGTCTGGTTTTAAACTAAACATTTTCATATCATACGTTTTATTTAGATTATAAAAATCTAATTATTCGATGACATTTTTATAATACGAAATTTGTTAAAATTCGCTGAAATCCATTGTTCGCGAAAATTGGACATGCTAAAAATATTTGTTAATAATTCACTACGTCACAATATTCACAAAATGGCGGTTAATTAGCGGGAATATGTAGTGCGAGACAGGAACAAAATCAAAACAACACGACCCTTTCCGCCCCCTGGGTCGAAGGATTCCAATACATCATGGTCAGCTGAGCACCGAGCGGAGTCAAGAACCGGTCTTGTAACTCGATCCCTGGCGATATGGAGATCCGTGATAAGGAGTGAAATGGCATCACTAGACCGAATACAGATACGGGTGAGAGGGAAAGGGACAAATAAATAATTAAGACTAGGGCTGTGAGCTGTGACGCAATCGCCTGATGTAGTTTTAGGCTTCTACTTCTACAGTAATCGTGAGTTTCGGCAAAAAAAAAAGGAATTGGGTTCTTTCAGATTTTCTATTTTTTATTTTAAAAAATTGATTGAAAAATTACATTATCAAGGGATTTTTTTTTTTATTTTTACGATGTCATATGAATTTTCTAGCGCGGTTTGAAATAGCGCTTTTTCAAATCGCTCGCAAAATCCTCCATTTGGCGCGCATGCGGTGTGACGTCACGTCAATATGGGCGCTGACTTCGTTATGAATTTCCCGCCTTTTATAATGGACGGGTATGACGTCATTAGCCAATAACGGGCGTTAAAAGTCACTCGTAATTTCGTGTTTTTAAAACATAAATTTATAAATAAAAACAACATTTTTGATCATTGTGTTTTATATCGTTGGAATTGTAAAAATATACTTTAAATATTTATAAACGTTTTCAAGGATATTCATGCCATCGGGAACAACCCTATTGGAGATTTTATTTGCTTTTGAGCATTTTTAGACATTTGGAGTCGGAATCGAAAGTAATTTTATGTTTCAGGAGTCGGGACTTGACGAAATTGAATCTAGGTACCTAATGTATTTAGGCACCAAAACTTTTTTGCTAGAAGCTCAAATAGGTATAGTCAAAGAAGAATCCGAGTGCTAGAAATTCCACATTGTAAATCACGACTTGCTCAGAGACATGCACATTTTATTGCCCTCAGTTTAATTAATTCTTTTTTAACTGACAGTAAAATGGCATTGTCAAATTTTCCAAATTTTTCATCTTTTAAAAAATTAACACAAAGTTGGATACATAGTGTAAAGGTAGAATCATTCTTACTATAAACCATACCATAAACTATAACATAATCTACATAATAAAGATACCAATATCTTGTATTCTTTTTTTTTTAAACCATCTTGTTTACATTATCTGTTATTTTTCCATTTTTACATGACTTTATTTTTCTCTTTTGCCACGTGCACACTGTTTGACTTTTACAGTAGGTATACCCACAAACAGGCTATGCCTTGGTTGGGATTTTTTATATATGTGTTTTAATGTATATCTATGTAAACAAACAAAAATCTTTTGAAAATAATATTTTTTTTAAAATTATTGCTTAATATTCACCTGTTTCATTTGTTATGGCTTAAAGTCATAGTCGTCGACTCGATCTTAGCTGAGTACTGAGAACTAAAATTTTATACGTAGAACATACTAAACAGAACGACTAATTTCACGAAAACTAATTAATATATTTTCACGATTTTTAAAAAAAAAAACTAATTGTAACAAATAAAAAGTACTTAGCCTTAAAAATGGAGGCATTCGGAGTCGTAGTCTTCGAGACCGATTCGCAGCCCTGATCAGGACATAAAGAACAAGAAAAAGGTGCGTACGTAACATTTCTCACACGAAATTAAAATGTGGCGGATAAAACAATGGAGGAAAACGTAACGAAGCACCGTCTTACCTAATTCAATTTTGATTACAAAATGTACGTAAATATTATTACTTTCACTCATAGTTATTGAGTCAATAGTCAGTTCTACGCATAAATATTTAAAAAAAGCGAAAAACAATATTCCGGTCAAATCATCAGCGCTAGAGTAAAAAAAAAGCATTTTTAAAACAGATATCTAAAAATTTTTGATGACTACGTTTATTAATGCTATTGTTGATGCTGTTTTTTTATTGTTGTTTTTGTGTGTCCAGTTTTAGCCATGTTTTTTGAGGCCGTGTTTTTTGTTGTGTTTTTTTTTGTTTTGTTGTTGTTTTTGTAGTTTTTTGTAGTTTTTGTTGTCGTTTTTTTTCTTTTCCTCTTATAAATTACATGAATAGCAAAAAAACTGTTTCTCATATATAAATCGTGTAAATTTTCTATAGTGTACAATGCTGCCCTGACTCGACACGGATTATCTAGTGAGTCGGGGCCAAATCATTGTCATGGGTCGTTACTGCGCGAGTCGCCACCTTTCTGTCTAATTAACCATTGTGATTATAAACGAAAAAATATGTAAAATGTTAATAAGTAAAATATTTGTGAAAATTACTACTAGATTCTACTACATTCCCTTATCCGCAACTAGTGGTGCGTAGGGCAATGCATTTCGCTAATTCGTTCTCATTCTGTTATATTTTTTATTGCTCTAAAATGAATGCATTTTACCTATATTCTCTGCTCTCGATCTATTCTAATTCTGCATTCATTATTTTTTATTTTACTCTGTTTGAATCCGTTCGAATTAAGGCAATCATTCTTTCCACGTTATTATCCCGTTCCATTCCCTTCACACACCATTCATTCATATTCCCCATTAATCCACGCTAGATTAACAACATGGGTAATATTTAATCCCCAATCGTAAGAGTTTTCACGTTGGAGGGCGGGGTACTAATACGTGGCGGTTTGGGGCTAATTTAAGAATCGAAATAGACCACACTGTTTAAGATTTACAACTATCAGCCCCTCAAGTTACCAAATAGTTGGGATATTAATAGAAGTCTCAACAGAAACGACGATAATTATTTAGAAAGGAACTCGTAGGTATTTATCAGGGGTTGTGATATGGTAACAGCTACTTTAAGAGATCGTTTTTAAAACTGTGTAAGTACTTGAAAGCAGTCATGTGAAAAGTCGGAACAATCGGCGAGCTTGCATGAGAAGACGTGTGAATGCGGAGGAAGCAAGGGAAGTGTGCCAAGAAAGAGTGGTGTGGCGAGTGCTTTCAGCTTACCCCTTCGGGAAAATGACATGATAGTTAGTTAGAGAATGTTTATGTGATTAATTTTAGGTATCTTAAGAAATTACAAATCCACAATCATGGAGCATAAATAATTCGATTAATTAAAAACACAAATGTGAAAAATAAAGTAATAAATGATGATTCAATTTAAAATTCAATTAGACATTTTCAGTGTTGCCCGTTTCGGTAGCAATGTTCCCCAGAAAAAGTGAAAATAAATTAGTTTTGTATTTATAGCATCGCGTGGGATGAAAGTCCACAAAAAAGCTAAACAACTGGATTATTAATATTTAGATGACAAAAAATAATAATACAAAAATTGTCGGAATAGGTTAAAGATAAAAATAAACACAAATAAACCACGCACGAGCTTTAAAAGATGTTTCCATTTAAAAAAAATTATAATAGATACAGTGCCACTAAGGATGTTCAGAAAATCTATTACACAAAAGTTATTCTATTGTAATAGTATTATACAAAGTAGCATAAATGTATTCTAATCACAAATTATCGTACACAAATGTAATTCTAGTAAAATATTTATTTTCATGACAAATTAAAAATAATTATACATCTTTTTTTTTTTTTAACCACGTCAACAGGCCAGGAGGCAAAATTACAGAGGGGAACAACATCACAATCACCCAGGCTTGAGAAAAATCACCTTTTTAATTTTTGTGTTCTCACCGGGAATCGAACCCGGAACCTCCGTATCGTGAGTCCAGCGTCTTAGCCATTACGCCACGGAGGCCGCCTTCGCCGCTTCTCTGGGACAGGTGCGCAACACGCCACCAAGTAGAGAAGATATCAGTAACAAATTATATTTACACACCATCTGTAATATGTAATGTTAGGGACCCTAATAAATAAATACTTAACTTGAAAAGTTTGTGCCCCTGTAGCTCAATCACAGATGACTATCGACGTGCTAATCAGCGACGTGATAACGATTTATCACAATGGATGTTTAACGTTTTCGCGATCACAATGGAACATCCGTTAAAAGTTATCGATCGGGATTATTATATTTTTTAATATTGCCACATTTTAACCTGATGCTTGGCAACATCTAATATTAAATGTCAAAATTCAAAATGTTTACGTATCGAATAATGTTTAAATACCGCTTTGAATATGGAAAATACGCCAAAACTGTAAGTAAAGTAAAATAATGTAGTTTTATAGAGTTTTTAATTGTTTGTGCACAATTTATCATGCCATTTATTTGCTTTAAATCAATTTGAGAAAGCAATAAAACGAAACAGTTGTCAAAGTATGCCTTTCATCTATGGTGCTTGGCAACGCGACCGTGATATGAACGTATGTTCATTGTGATCGGTCAAATGCTTTTAAGCACGTCGATAATCATTTGTGATTGAGCTACTGATGGTATTTTAACATTATACATTCGACTAAAATGGCTCTGTATTTTATTAACCTAACACCCACTATATTAGACTAATTACCATACCGAGGCACCACGCGAGGGTTTGGCATAGAACAGACACCTACATGACGAATCGGAAATTGCGTAAGCGAAACATTCTTAATTATGTACATACAATATATAACACTAAAACAATAATAAAAAAACCGGTTTTATATAGCTTCAGAAGTCTATTGTTGTAAATTGTAGCAATGTTGTGTAGTGATTAGTTTCGTTAAATGTGTCTATAAGCCCTGACCGATGGCGGTGTCTTAATAAATAATTAAAAATGGGAATCTTAGATTGTTGGAGAGGCCTACTTATTTTAAATAGGATGTTTAATATCCTTATTGGAGACTTACAATACTTAAATATATAGTTCTTCAGTCAATTTTAGCTGGGACCTGGAAATGTGAGTTGGAAGCAATTTGAATTTCAACCGAATCTGACTCAAAAGGCAAAATAATGGCGAAATTCTCTGAGTCAACGTCGAAATCAAAGTTGGATTAGGAGTCAGAATGAGTCGGTGTCGTCATACAATAAAATTGAGAATTCTCGGACGAACTATTTAAAAGAATCCACAAAATTGAAAATGCTACGACTGCTAGGAAGTATTATTAAGCCAAAAAAAAATTTTCTGAGATAGGTAATAGGTAGGTATAACATTGATAAGAATATGATGATATTCTAGGTACCTAATTGTATTAGAATTAGGAGCATGTTTCTTTTCCAGTTTTCGAATTAAATAAAAATTTTCGTCCTAATACGGAATTATCATACATAGAAAAGACAACTCCATACAAAAAATTCGGTATAAAATATTCTACAGTTACGGTAGGAACTTGTCGAAAATGAGAATTTTATTTTACCTTTAATGTAAACCTGAAGTTATTTTAATGGAATTGAATTATTTCTTTCATATGAAAATTTACTTCATCTACTTTTGAAAATTCTTAACCACTGTTTTTGCAGTATCGCATAACAAAGACGATAGGTGTCCATGGACAACCATTAAGTTTACCACCCGGTGAACCATTTTGTCTTGTCTATAATATTAATCTATGGGTCCTGATGGAAAATTTTGGACAATTTTCGTATCTAATTAGAATGTTTAAAAATACATTAGAAATATTCTAATAAGAATGTTGAAAATGCATTTAAAATATTGTAATCGAATGTTTAACATCATGATCATCATTATACCATGTCCGCTCCCTATGTGGAGCATATGGGTTCAACAAACTGCCTCAAATTTAATGTTCTATTCTTTATTTAACTGAAATGGGTAAGAAAAAAGGATACTATTTAATTACTCGAATATAGAATTTATATGTTTTTGATTTTATCTAATTCAAATGCACTTACAATACTTACTATTATTGTGAGGCTTAACAATAATACATAGGATTTAGTTGCTACCGGTGAATATTATTTTACTGGCCAAAAACATCAAAGAAAAAATACATGGCAAAAATATTAACTGAATTTTCCTAAAGTAATTTGTTTTCAATTGATTGCCAATTGTTTTTCAGTGTCGATTATATAAAACATTGCCTTTGAAATATTATCACTGCAAAGCCTATTTAAACCGATAATTCCCGTTAGTGATAAATACCCTTTCAATAAAATTTTAATACAATTTAAACGCGAAATTAAATTATAAATGAATCTACGGCAATAATGCTCAAAGCGGCTTTAAAATGGACAAAAAAGCTCGTTTTACAGAAAAATATTATAGTGAGCTTAA
Source organism: Micrasema minimum (assembly GCA_022494985.1). Lineage (NCBI taxonomy): Eukaryota > Metazoa > Arthropoda > Insecta > Trichoptera > Brachycentridae > Micrasema > Micrasema minimum. The sequence goes on along the minus strand of JAGVSP010000147.1, from coordinate 12,113 downwards.
CTTAAGCGCATAATATTGAAATTGATGAGTGTTGGGAAGATGCTATAAATAACCATGTAAAGTATATTTCACCTTACTGCAGTTTGCATCAGAGCCGCGGGACGTGGACCTGACTTGGGAGGCCGCACGGAAACTGGCAGCCGATCGCTTGGCTTGCAGGCAGTTTGTTGAATCCATATGCTTCACATAGGGAGCAGATATGGTATGATAATAAGGATGATTATTTACTATTTATGACGCATTTCTTATGAAAAAGTTCGTTAAGATAAATGTTTTAATTAATTTTTTTATGGATTTCAAATCATGCATAGATTGCAATTATTGATATCACAACATAGACGAAGAAGTTTGTAAGGTTATGTCGAATACTAGACGTTCACATAATGGCTCAAAATCTTAACTTAAAACTGAACTAACTAACTAACTAACCATCACGCCGTTTCTCCGAAGGGGTAGGCAGAGAGGATAGAACGCCACACCACTCTGTCCTGGCATACTTCTCTTGCTTCCTCCACATTCATACATCTTCTCATGCACGCACGTCGATTATTCCGACTTCTTACATGCCCACTTTCAAGTACCTGTTTTACTTGATCATGCCATGTCTTTCTCGGCCTTCCTCGACTTCTACATCCAGGCACCGTCTGAACACTAAACACTGAAATATAATATATCCCTTTCGCATTATTATCGTATTCGTGAAAATTGATTTGGGTCACTTTAATACCCGCATCGGGGCTGAAAAACACCAGAAGTATGCCGAAATTACAGCTATTTCCAAAAATTGACCGACAATTGTACCCAACCAACGCTCACCAGGTGGAGCAAATGGAATTTTAATTACAACCTCTTATTAGTTCGATTCCATTATCCGGTAGACTTTTTCATAAAGGTAAAAAGGCGCCTGGTACGTTGATTATTATTTTATCAAAATAATAAAGAAAAACTATTAAATTATTCATTTCTGACCTGTTTCAATATTATTATTTTTGGGTAAGTTATAGGCCGATTAAACGATATTTTAAAATTAACATGATAATTGTTTCCTGCTTTCTGACACAGTTATTTCCGACTATTTAAAAGCAGTCCCAAAACTGAAATATTTAAGTATATCATAAGAACTCAAATGTTTCTTTATATTAAAAAAAAAACAAAAAGAAAAAAAAAACATTTCCCATTTTTCAGATTTTAGAATTTCTGCCCGTTTTACAATCACACGACCCACAAACCGTTTAGGATGAATACCTACAAATGTGTAGGATTGTATACGTTTTTATGCATGTGTTTGGTGTAATCAGTTACGAATAAGGGTTTTAATGCTACTAAGAACATTTGCCATACAATTTTTTTTAAATTTTGAATGCTATGTCCTTATAGCAACCGTTGGTGTTGTGACAATATTTCTGAGTGCTTTAATTGATTAACGATCAACCTGCTTCTAGTCAAACCTATCAAAATTACCGTATACTAACGCCGCCCGCGCCGTCCTGATATTACTACTACTACTATTTTCCCTATCCGCACCTAATGGTGCATAGGACACAACATTGCATACCGGAGAATTTCACAGCCTGGCATAAAACACAAAACGTTCCTATAAAACTATACCAACCGGCGGACTTTCTTAGAACCGGTTTCTTGCCGCTACACACAATCGTACCAAACACACACTGCGAGTGCATAAAACCAAGAGTGGTCTGCTACCACTTTCCTTCTCGACGGTACGTAACACGACAATCAAGGAAAAGGCACGAGACACCTGAACCTAAAGTCCAAACCAGTCCAGCGAGACCAAAACCCAAAGATATGGGGAAGAGACAACTTCTGACGCAGTGCCCATAAGCTGGAATCGAGAATGTCTATACCAACGGCTGGGCAATCTGCCTACTCTGAAAAACCAGTGAAGCGGGTATGAATACGAATAACGAATACTCGTTACTCGTTATTATATCGGCTCTTCTGGTTCGAAGCGGGCGCGATAGTTTTTGCAATTGTTGGCGATACACGAGAGCAAGACTGGCTTATCGATGGCGCCGAGTTATAAATTAATGTCACTTTCGCCGTGTACGATAAGGCTTAATATATTTACGGTGATTCCGAACCGCCCGCGCTCGGGAAAGGCTGCGATCTGCGAACAATGAGACAATAGCCGGCCGAAGGAGAAAAACAGAAACAATCGAATAATCAGAATTAAAATATTTGATGAACACTAAAAGAACTCTTAAAGAGCAAGATTCTCACACAAAACTGACACATCTTGGCCATTTTGTCAAAAATATTGGACAGCGTTTGTAAATTTCAGACACGATTTGCAATGCTTCCAAAGACATTTCATTATAAAACCATGATTTCGGATATCATAATCCGAGCCAGTTTAATATTTGCCAGACTGCTTTCACCGGGTCAACGCGGAGGCGTCAGTAAGTATACGAAAAAAGGAAAAGTTTCCACAAACTCTCATGACCGCTAAACTTAATGACTTGATATTTCATGACCACTTTTTCCTTCCGATTCCGCCTGTTATTGTGCAACTCAATGCGCGTGCGCCAACAATAAACAAATAATCATTAATCAGAAGATATTATTGAAATAAAAGCTTTTGTCCCTCGGTGCAAATGGCGAGGAAACAAAACAATAAACCGTAACCAAATCTAATAAAATTTAGCAGCAAAAGTAATGAAAGTAAGTAACTAAACGAGTATCCAGCTCTCATTGATCGATTACTTTTCAATTACGAGAAAACATCAACTTGATCTTAATTGAAATGAGTTTAAATTGATTCAAGGTAACAAAAAAAATCATTTCTCTACATTTTATAACCTTGCTCTTTCTCAGACTGGTCTACTTTTAAAGTTGAGATAACTTTTTTTAACAGTGATCTTTCCCGAGGCTGTTTCAAACAATTACCTTTTTTTCTTTACAAGGCTGCCGGGCACGGATTACTTATACTTATTGCCTCACAGAGTGTTTAATTGTCAACATTTAAGATTATAATCAACCTAATTTTAGCAAGAGATAATAATCAGTGGTTTTGAGATATGACGTTGAATAAACCGGACCCACGGACTGTGGAAAAAAGCGAGAAAGAGATTTATGCGGCTCGAGAGATCACTTTCGCTTACGTCCCAGTGGCCTCCGGCAGTCTAGTTACCGTAGGCGAAGGCCGACGTAACACAAGGCATAACACGACGTAACGACAATTATTAATAGCAACAGTGAAAGGCCAGCACTTTGTACGTCAGTTACAGAAAACGATTTGATGATCTCATAACAGCTCCATGATAGGATAAAAGCCATGATTACATATAAACACTAAATATCAACAACTAACTGTCCATGTCGTGTCGTTTCAATTCTCAATAAAGCGTAGGCAGATAATATAATAGGCTGTTATACATCTTCATCTTATCAATCTAATGCTAATTCAAGACCGTTTAAAGATGAATTAAGAATTAACGTCAATTCATTTTCAAGAAGTTTTTGGTCCTGTCCATATCTGGAATTGCATGCAAACTCGGCATGATGAATGCACAATGGTGACCATTGTTAGGATGCAAATGACAAACCAGATGACCTTTAATGAATGCGTCATTGAAGTGGCAACATTTTGATAGCATTTTATCAGTAGGGAGAAAACTACTAACTTCATTGATTAAACAGTCAACGGAAACTAAAATTTACAAGATTTTTCTGTGATTAACTGAAGAATTTATTGAAGAACGAATTATCTGTCATCAACAACTTTAAATAATTATTGATAGATGTTTGATTTAAAAAAATAGTGAAAAAACATTATCTGTATTATTTGGCTTTCATGGTGCAATGGCGAAGACGCTGAACTTGCAACAGGGAAAAGCAGTTTTGATTCCCGTTGAGAAAACAAGAATCAAAAGTGAAATTTCAATCATAGGAGTTTTGCAATGTTGTTTATTTTTGTTATTCATGGATAAAATATTTTAAAAAAAAAGTTAATCTTGTCATAATTAGGACACTTAAGAGGCATGGCCCAGCCAGTCGAAATGCCTTCGCCGGATGACAGTTGATACCAATGGTTGCTCTGTCCATTACCTCACAAAGTCAAACCACCGCTAACCTAATAATTATTCAACCGAGACACCTGTTTTAAAAAGTCATGTAAAAAAGAATATTAAGTTAGTGAAGGTAGTGTAAAATATAAAGTACTTTGTTATTTATATGAAAGAATGTATTATACTAGCTGTATTAACTTTTTATTATAGCTTAATAAAATATACAATAACAATAAGAAGTCTGCAATTAGAGACGTGGACGTGGGTCTGACTTGGGAAGATGCAAGAGAAGGCTTGGCTTGTAATTACCAATGAAGATGCAAAGCAGTGGATTACATCAAAAAAGGTATAAGTTCTGTAATAATGACAGACAGAAGAATTAAAAGCAGAAGCATTTCCAAAACTATGCATGTTTAATAGTTTTGTTATGAAAACATTTCCGTTGTAGAGTTCCAAGCAGGATAAGCGAATAAGTGCCCCATTGTTGTTGAGTGTTCCCCGTTTGGTTATCAACAGTCCCAGAGTACGTATTTTTCCACTCCAACTGATAACGCAGTCAGAATAATAAACGACTTTATCATTTTATTAATAAAAACGACAATAAAGACTTCACGCGATTATCGATTGATTAGACAAACGAAGAGAAAAGAGTTTTCGAAGTGACAAACCGTGCCATGAACTGGGCTTGTGCATACTCCACTACGGGACTTGCGGCCGCTTTCCCATACAAACGTATTCCTCGATTTTCTCTCTGGAATTTAACATCTGAGAAATAATTTTTTCACACATTTTAGATATCGACCAGATGCGTGTTTGTATCGTCTTAATTTTTTTAACATTTATTTATCTCCTTAAACAAATAAAAACAGCGAATTTTTATTTCAGCACATTACAAGACTTTTAAGAGAAACATAGGACTCGCTGTTATGCGAAGCGCCAGACGCACATAAATATCAACAAACTAGTTATATTACATGGTGTAACAAAACTCGTAGTACAACCTGAAAACTGGTGAATCTAAATCATATTTGGAGTCGAATGTGTAATATGACTTTTTAATCTAGGTTAAAAAAATTTTTTTGCCTCTTTCTTATTAAAATGCGTTTTTTTTTATTTGTGTTTTTTATGAGTAGTATGAATTTGACTAAATAAATTGTATTTGATAACAATTTAGCAAAAAAAAATCGAAAAAAAAATCAACTTCGTATTAAATTTTCTCGAAAACTATGGGTCAAATCAAAAAATTTCATTCTTCAAAATCGACTCCAAATATTATATGTAGATTCACTGGTTTCCCGCTTGTACATGAAAGTTTTGTTACACGGCCTATAGGTCGTCATAGCAGCCACAAACTTCTTCAACTTATAATTTTATATAATCCTAAAAGATTTATTACTTTTTTGCAAGGCCGTAATTCCTTTTGGGGCGATTATAATAAGTGAGATAAAATGGCGTCAATTTCGTAATTTTTTGCGCAACTCACGACCATCTTCTCGGCAAAATACGTATGGAAAATGGACGTTTTCACGTGAATTAATACAAACATTTTTGCCAACGTGGGTGCCGACATATGATAAATACAAAAAATGAAGAAATGAAAAAAAAATTGAATAAAATAATTACGTCTCTATTGCCCAGATATTTTTTGCATAACTTGACGACTTCTCCTCACAATAGAACTAGGTAACACTACTCTTTATTATTATTATTACTATGGATAATTTATGCAGCGCCGTTTTCGTACTTTACTACATATATTATTAAAAAACCTCTTTATTTATTCATCTTTTTGTTCAACGTATTTATGATGTACATTGGCGGGTTTATTGCCTGGTGGCAATTTCTTCCAACTCCAACCAACCAAAAGTTTTACGATTTCGTTCTATGAATAATAAAATATTCGATATTTCAACAAATTACAACTTTTATTCTATATGATTTGAGAAACGTGCCGTCTTGTATAAATGTTTTAAGAAATTAATTTGTTACTGTGACACTTCGCATGCTTAATGGAATACTGACCTATTAGTAGAGAGGTCAGAATTGAGTTACGTACAGAGACAGGCTTCTGTGAGCGCCATCATCTGATCAATACTTAATCAAACGTCAAAAATACAAACAATTATGATTAATTATTAATAAGTATTAATTTTAGGCGTCAACAAGTAGGATTTCTTCTCATAACAAGACGAAAAACCTAAAAATTCGACTTGTGCCATTATTATCGCTCACGGACGATATTATGTAAATATCTTTAAAATGTTATTTAAACAATAAAAACAACTGTTATACAAGACTTTTGATATCAATTAAAAAGTCGTTATTACAATCGAGTACCTTAATAAAACTACGTTTTAAGGTTGTCCTTGGTTTTATTGCTTTTTCCGCCTTCAAAGTTTCTGGCCTTATTTTGTGTTTAATTACACGTATTGTTTTACAATAGTGAAGAATAACATTAAAAAAATATTTTATCATTATTATTTTATGGTGAAAATAATAACCTTTACCTTGGACTGGTACTGGACAGGTATCAAGTAAAACAAGTGCTTGAAAGTAGAGGACATGTGAGAAGTCGGAACAATCGACGTGGGTGAATGAGAAGTTGTATGAATGTGGAGGAATCAAGAGAAGTATGCCAGGACAGAGTGGTGTGGCGTTCTATCTTCTCTGCCTACCCCCCCAGGGAAAATGGCGTGACGGTTAGTAAGTTAAATTCAAAATAAAATAAATATAATGTATTGTATAACAACACTAATAAATTTTATAACCAACTATACAATACAGGTACAAATTTGTTTCTGATACTAGAATTCAAAATAATTATTGCACCACACATTGAAAGAATGACTCACACTAACTCTATCATTGAAAAAATACTATTGCACAGTATAAACCTAATAATAATTGTTACATTATTCATATACGGGTAAAATACTCGTTTGTCCGCCTCGTAGCACAGCGGTAGCGCATTTGACTACCGTGCATGAGGTCGCCGGTTCGATTCCCGAAGGGGATCAACATGAAATATTTATTTACATGTAATGCTGATATTCATATTTAATGTGTGATACCTTGGACTGATTCTGAAGCGTAAGACTGATCATCTTACTTTTATGTAATAAAATTATCAATATATACACACTGCACTTGGTTTACAGGTGCAGTTTCCTATGAACCATTGGGTGCGGATCGTGTGAAAAGTCGGTATAGTCGACCTGAAATAAGGGAAGTGCGTCTGGTGATACTTCTCCATCTTAAGGCCTTCAAGTACTTACTTCTTTCCATTGTCCGCACCCAATGGTGCATAGGGCACTGCAGTGTTTAACAAAGTGCAGTGCACCTTGATCATTTTTTAAACAAACACTAATCTTCTAATATTTAATAATTGGATCAATAATAATATACCCACGCACAGGCTCTATGTGGGATTTTTCTCAAATTATTGTTCATCATTTTCTTATATTGTTTTTGTTAAAAAATGTAAAAAAATTAAGGAAAATTCAATAAATTTATAATTAAAAAAAAAAAACACTTAATGGGTTTCATTTTTACTGTGGTTATTTGTTTACTGTGTTTTATTGTAACTATATGTGTCCAAAATAAAAACATTTATTGATGAAATAACGTCTCATCTGTAATTTCATTAAACTTTACAATAATTAAACTGACGTCCTTTATCATCTTAAATTTTGGTCGTGGTATGCGCGGATCGCAGCGGCCACTTCCGGCGGCCATCTTGGATCGGATCGACACAAAGGAAACGGGCTACGTACGAGTATGTAGGCAAGATAGATTAATAATAAAACTAAATTGAATATAATATATAATATTCCTTCTCTTACCTGACTGAAAGGAAACGGACGATTCCAAGAATGGAAACGAATAGAGAGGATTGATTAGATAAAAAATACATATTTCATATGGGGTACCTTGGACTGGCAATGAAACGTAAGACTGATCAGTTAGAATGATCAAGATTCACTGGACTTGGTGTACCAATGGAGTGCCCTATGCACCATTGTGTGAGGATAAGGGAGAGTAGAAGTAGTAGTATTCATTACATTGATGTTTGAACATCATTCATTCATTTCTTTACCCGCACCTAATGTGCATAGGCACTGCATAGGTATTAGTTATCAGTGGAGTGTATTTTTATCAAGGTAAGATGGACAGTTTTACGGTTCTTTGCCAAGGTATCCTAAATATATTCAAAATATTAATGTGATGCGACTGTGCCTGGATGTAGAAATCGAGGAAGGCCGAGAAAGACATGGCATGATCAAGGGAAAAAAAATAATTTATAAATGAATACCTCAGCACGGGCATTGCCCAATAAGGTATTTCATAGATCTGTTATGGTCCCTTGTCGCAATCGATCGCCTTCCAGTCAACAAATCAAACAGCGAAGAAGTTGGTAGGTATTTTATTTAACAGTAAAAAGACACAGTGAAACTTTCTACTACAAGCGTTGTTCTTCTGCACTTATATTTAACTTATAATCAAATTGGCATAGTGACGTGATGCCACTATTAGCTCTAAAGAGGGAATCCTTTTTAAGGGTGAGTTTACAAGGTTATATAGTATGAATATTGGGTTATGTGGAGAGGGGATGTCCAATTAGAGAATGGCATTTCAGCAGATGTTTTAGACTCAAAGGTATTTCTCAAGGTAATAGAAATCCTAGTATCTGCTTAGGAAGATTCATCTACAATAGATAAACATAAAAGAGAAACACCAAAATAGGAAAGAATAGGTAATAAACTAACTCTTTAAATTAGTCCTTGTATTGATTTAAGTTGAAGCGGGCTGTAAATAAAACTAGCCCCAAATAGTACAATTGAATTGCACAAAACACCTTTAAAAGAATGGTGTCTTCTCGTACTATTGTTTCGTACTATCTATTGTTAAAGATCACCAAAAAGGGTGTACTCTTGTGCAATAGGTATGGACCTCTTCACATAACAGATCTAAAAAAAATGTAAATTAAGTATAACAATACGTTTAATTATATAGACTTAAATCATATTAAATTGGATAGGTTGAAGAAAGATGCTGCAAGTATTTTGTTTTAAAAATTAAGTATTTTGTTTTAAAAATTATGTAATTTAGTTAATTTTATAAGGTATGTGATGAGTACCTATCCTGTACATACATTGATTATCTAGGTATTATAGTTTTTATTTTTTCTAAATTTTAATTTCTAAAAATGCCAATTTTATTTTTCAGTTATGTTACTTTTCCTTTAAAACATTTTTATTTATGCTTTACATATTACAAATAAGCAACTGTGTACAGGATGGGTACTTTGCAACAATAATAAATGTTTCAATATTTTTAGATACTTAAGTGATAGCCTTTAAGTGGACATTATTGTTAGAAATTAATGTTGTATATATTTAAAATAAGTGTATGTCTGTTGGCTGTCCATAAACAAATAAAAAAATAAATAAAAATAAAAATAATATGTAACAAATAAAAAATATTAAAATAATAAAAAAGTAAAACAAGTGGGCATGTAAGAAGTCGGAATAATCGACGTGCATGCATGAGACGATGTATGAATGTGAAGGAAGCAAGAGAAGTGTGCCAGGACAGAGTGGTGTGGCGTTCTATTCTCTCTGCCTACCCCTTTGGGGAAATGGCGTGATGGTTAGTTAGTTAGTTAGTTAAAAATCACATTTAAATGAATATTTCATTTTGACCCCGTCGGGGATCGAACCCCGCAACCTTGTGCATGGTAGCCCAACACGCTAACCTCTGCACTACGGGGCGTACAGTGAACATCACGGATAAAAACATAAAATATTAACGATTCAGTAATCCAATTTTTTTTCAGTAATCGAACCCACGACCTCTTGCATGGCAGGCAAACATGCCACGAAGCAGACAAAACGTAATTTCCTAATACTTTTATATCAGCATTTTGATCAATTCTTATAAATACATTATTATTTTTGACGATGCCAATGTGCGGAAAATCGGATTCCCGAGAAAAAAGTACTTGAAGCCATTAATCCCTAAATGTTACCTGGTGTGGATATTCGCTAATAAGCGGAATGGGGAATGTTGTAGTACCTACATAAAGTGGCCACTTAACCCAGCCAATGACAGGTCATAAGCCCTGTAAACGCTCGAATATCCATATTCCTGAATTTGTAAAAAAAATTCTACCTCATCTCTGTAGGGATATAAAAATAAAAATATATACCTTGTCTTGGGATAAAATCCAGATTTGTGTGCAAGTATTTGAACACGACCCAAAATGTTGTATTTTCATAAAGTATTGATCCTAAATTGTGTGCAATAAAAAGGTTACGTGTAGAAAAACCAAATCTATAAAAACTGACCACAGTTCAACACCCTGCCCTTTTTTTTGTCGGCTCCATAAAATATTTTTACGGCTTTGATTGTAAATTTTCGGGCATAATTATTATCGATACCCCTCGTTCGCGTTTGAAACATAAATGAAGACTTATCCTGTATAATTTTATGTTGTATTTCCACATAACATACATATACAGGGGGTAACAAAACTCGATGTACAAGCGGGGAAACCAGTGAATCTACATAATATTAAGAGTCGATTTTATAGATTTTTTTTTTTTTTGACCCTTAGTTTTCGAGAAAAAAGTTGATTTTAAAAAAATATATATTTATCAAATATCACGTATTTAGTCAAATTAATACTATCCATTTAGAAAGCAAAATTAAAAAACGCGTTTTAATAAGAATTTGAGCAATTTTACTTAATCTGCCATACTTGTAAAAATTTGTGAAGAAAAAAATATTTTTTTTAAAGCTTAGATTAAAAATTCATATTACACATTCGACTCCAAATACGATGTAGATTCACCGGTTTTCCGCTTGTATATCGAGTTTTGTTACACCTATCACACTATCATCTGATAACCATATATAATACTTATGACAAATTTTTTAAACTTCTATATATTGAACTCGCGTTCGTAAGATCACATAACAAGCGTTTTTTTTTTTACTGGTGACATTTATTAATTTGTCTACAAGTATTTGTTAAAAGAAATCCATTTAATCAATCATAGAATATTTCATATATTGTTTCAATTTGTAAATACATTCAATGAAGCCTGAGCGGCTTGTGCTTGGAGTGGGATTGGAACCGAGGGTCTCTGGATTCAAAGACCGCGACGCTACCACTGAGCCACCACCCGTTGAATATATAATGAGATTTTACCGATTATCGTCAAATACGGGTTACATCTGTAGACTACATATAGAAACGTTGGTGATCGCAGTGCAGATGACAGTATAAATCTTTATATTTAATTCTGCGTCACCGTGTCGCTAGTCGATATCCAGCGCGGATATTGTAATACAGGAAAATCAATATTTTCATCATGCGTAGCGTATTGTCGCCGTATTATCTCTGTTGATATAGCCGCGATAACACAAACCCAATGCAAACAAGGCGGAGTGGGACGACGAACGAATGACGATCGCGACCCGCGGGCGAACGGGTGGCGAAAGTTTGACGAACGGAATTCATGCTATACACCCTGAAGAATCTTTGTCTTCCACCACTATTGCTACTTTTCCTAATCCGCACGAAATGGTGCATAGTGCACTGTATTAGTACACCAAGTGCAGTGAATCTTGATCATTTGTTAAATGAAGGTAATAAAATCACTCTTACTAGTCCACGGTTATAATAAGTATTTGAAATTAATAACAAATTTTAAAAAATGATAACGAAACACTGCTCAAGGTGAACACTGAATAAGTGTTCTATGCATATTTTTTTGAGGCGGATAATGTTTTTTTCCAATGAAGTTACTACGGAAACTACATACATAGATTACACAAAATATGCATACGTAAAACTATGTCACAGAATTGTCTAATGTAAAAGGGCATTAAAATGTATGAGGAGATTCCAGATGAAATAAGAAATGAAACAAAATGTAAAGTTATTTAGGGTTAAATGTAAAAAAATATATGTGTGAAAAAATATTAGTGTAGGTATTATATTATGGCAAATTTGAAAAATGTATAATGGTAGGGTAAGAATATTTAGGAAAAAAAATTAAGTGTAATGTACTTAATATA